>JBBPDJ010020364.1:0-23077 GCA_037974625.1 Cucumis cinereus | reverse complement strand
TCAAAATGAACACTTCATTAACAGAAAAAGAGATAGAATATGATTGTTCAAGAAGACAAGAAATAGATACAAGATTCTTTTTAATCTTAGGTACTATATACAAATTTTCTATTAAGTATCTACTTCTGAAAAATAACTTGGCATCTCCCAATGCACGAGTTGAAATGACATCTCCCGTTCCAACCTTGAGCATCATTTCACACTTCTCGAGCTGCTGGAAGGAACTAGTTTCCTATAAAGAAGAACAAACATGATTAGTGGCTCCTGAATAAGTAAATCATATTTAGGGTTTTGGTCATTTTCCACTTAACAAATTTCTAAAACAAGTAAATCATATTTACCTTCATTTTCCTTCTTCTTCTCAACAAGGTATTTGGGACAGTTCCTCTTCCAATGACCATCTACATTGCAGTGGAAGCATTTTTCCTTGGGAGCTACTTTAGCCTTCCCTTTGCCCTTGGCAACAGTAGGACCATTCTCATTTCCTTCTTTCTTCTTTTGAATTTTCTTGGTCCTAGAAGTTGAAAGTGCAGAGTTGGTTCCAGAGGATGAACCCTTCTGAAACCTTTTGGAATGAGCTACCGTGCGTGGCTCGCGACGTAATAAATAGATTTGACACACGTAGATCTGAGTGACGGTGCATGACTCGGGTTGGCAGAGTGGATCTGCATGCATGAAGAAGACACGTAGCGTCGTGGCTCGAAGAAGAGAGATAGATCCGTCGCAGACTGAGCGGGTACCATCTTCGACAAACTTCGATACGACACAAAGGTTGAAAGAGATGCGAGCGGCTTAATGGCATGAAAGATCCGATGCAGATCTGAGCAGACGACTCACGCTTCGGCAGTTAATGCGACGTAGATCTTGGGTCGAAGTTAGTGCAGACTGGACTGAGCAAGGCGACATGTGAAGGAGACGGTGGCTAGACGCGACGCTTGCTTCTAGGCTCGACTTGACGAACAAAGACGAGATTGGCGATAGGTTAGAGAGGCATTACGACAGAAAAGAGAAAAGGAAGAGAAAGAGAAAAGGAAGAATGAGAAAGAGAAAGAAAACGAAGGAAAAAGAAAGAGGAAGGAAAAGAAGAAAGAGAAAGGGAAAGGAAAAAAAAGAAAAAAAAAAGAAAAATTATAATAATAATAATATTAATATTATTATAATTATTTCTTTTTTTTTTTCCAATTTTCTTTTCTAAACACCCCAACTAAACCCCAAATAAAAGAGTAAACAATGAGCGTCCAAAGAAGAATTTACCTTTTATTTGGATCGTTACAATCTTCCCTCCTTAAGGAACTTTCGTCTTCGAAAGTTCTAATCTTCGAACAACTCTAGATAATGTGCTTTCATGACATCCTCTTGCTCCCATGTAGCCTCTTCAACTTGCTGATTCTGCCACAAAATTTTTACTAACCCAAATTCCCTGTTGCGTAGCACCTTCACTTCTCTAGCCAAAATCTCAACATGTTGCTCCTCATAATTCAGATTCTCATTGCATTGTAGTGGCTTGTAATCAATGACGTGCGACGAATCTGCTATATACTTTCTCAACATCCAGACGTGGAAAACGTCGTAGACTGTAGAAAGAGACGGCGACAACGCTAACCGATACGCCACAGGATCAATTTTTTGAAGAATCTCAAATGGTCCAATAAAACGAGAACTCAATTTCCCTTTCTTTGCAAATCTAAAAACATCTTTCATGGGTGCTACTTTAAAAACACTTTATCTCCCACTCGAATTCAAGATCTTTTTGCCTCACATCAACATACTTTTCTGTTTACTCTAAGCGGCTTTCATGCACTCTCTAATCTGTTGAATGGCCTTGTTAGTGGACTGTACTAACTCAGGACCAATCAATCGTTGCTCACCAACCTCATCCCAGCACACAGAAGACCTGCAACACTTACCATACAAGGCTTCAAACGGCATAGAGAACAGAGACACTAGACACTTGACAACAAAATTTGCTACTTCTCTCTTCATGTTAGGCCACCAGTAAAAACGTTTCAAGTTCTGGTACATCTTGGTAATACCAGGATGCATAGAGAACGAAGAACTATGAGCTTCAGACAACAATCCCTACTTAACATCGCTGTCAGCTGGAACACACAAGTGTCGCTCATACAGGAGTCCATCATTAAAGGATACAGAAAATCCCTCAGCTTGCCCTGTCTCAACTAGGTGGCACTTCATACTCAAATACTAATCACCACCTTGAGCATCAATAATCCTTTGTCTCAACGTCGGTTGCATCGTCAACTGTACCAACTGTGAGGTGACTTCCTCTACTGCAATTGCAATCTCAGCTTGCTCGAAATCTTGGTGCAGCGGAGTCTGTCGGGTAATGAGAGCTGTTGAATGAGCTACCTTTTTGCTCAGGGCATCAACTACCACATTCGCTTTACCAGGATGGTATAATATCTCACAGTCATAGTCCTTCACTAACTTCAACCATCTACGTTGTCTCATATTCAACTCCTTCTAGGTGAATAAGTATTTAAGACTTTTGTAGTCAGTGAAGATGTGTATGTTTTCTCCATACAGATAATGCCTCCAAATCTTGAGTACAAAAACTACTGCTGCTAATTCCAGATCATGTGTAGGATAGTTCTGTTCATGGTTCTTCAACTGGCGAGACGCATAAGCAACCACCTTCCCGTGGTGCATTAGAACGCAACCCTAACCTTTCTTCTATGCATCATTGTAAATCACAAAACTATCTAAACCATCCGACACTGTAAGAACTGGTGTAGTAATGAGTTTCTGCTTCAGACTCTAGAAGTTGTCCTCACAAGCTTTGGTCCAAACAAAAAGAAATCCCCTTCCTGGTCAGCTGAGTCAAAGAGGTGGCTATACGTGAAAATTTTCTATAAATCGCCTGTAATAGCCTGCTAAGCCCAAAAAGCTACAAACCTCCGTGACCGTAGAAGGTCGAGACCAACTGGTAACTGCTTCAATCTTTGCAGGATCCACTGAAATCTCGTCTCTAAACACGATATGACCAAGAAATGCCACTTGCTTCAGCCAAAACTCACACTTAGAAAACTTAGCATAAAGTTTGTTCGACCTTAGAGTTTCCAAAACTTTTCGCAAATGTTCCTCATATTCTATCTATGTTCTGGAGTAAACCAAGATGTCATCAATAAAAAAAAATAACAAAAACGTCCAGAAAATCCTTGAACACCCTTTTTATCAGATCCATGAATACCGCAGGAGCATTCGTCAGTCCAAACGACATCACTATGAACTCATAATGTCCATATCTCGAATGAAAGGCTGTCTTGGGAATGCCACTCTCCTTTACTCTCAACTAGTGGTATCCCGAACACAGATCAATCTTTGAGAATACAGTGACTCCCTGTAACTGATCAAACAAATCGTCGATTCTAGTAACAGATACTTATTCTTGACCGTCATCTTGTTCAACTCCCTATAGTCAATGCACATGCACATGCGCATCGATCCATCCTTCTTCTTAACAAATAACACTGGTGCACTCCATGGTCACACACTTGGTCGAATGAAACCCTTGTCAAGAAATTCCTGTAACTGTAACTTTAACTCTTTCAACTCCGCTAGAGCCATTTTGTACAGAGCTTTAGATATAGGTCTTGTACCTGATTCCAGTTCGATCACAAACTCAATCTTTCTTTGAGGAGGCAATCAAGGTAGGTCTTCTAGAAAGAAATCTGGATAATCCCTCACTACAGGATCTGATGACCAGGAGGTCTCATCTTCTCTAGTATCCACCACACTGGCCGAAATACTCTATGTATTGGTTAGGTAGTTTACTGGCTTTCAAAGTCGAAATCACCTTAGGCAAGACAACGGTCACTGCCCCTTTAAATTTAAAATTTGCCTCAACTGGAGGATTAAAAACTACCTCCTTTCGGGTACAATCTATACTAGCATGATTGACAGCTAACCAATCCATGCCTAGTATTACATCAAAGTTCCACATATTCAAAACTAGCAAGGTTGCCTCTAGCACACGACCTGCTAGTTCCAACTGACAAGCCTTGACTTTTTCTCCATAAAGCATAATTTTTCCTGACGGAGTAGACACAGATAGCACAAAACCAAGAGGTTCCACCTCCAAACAAGCATTTTTTACAAAGACTAACGAGATAAAGGAGTGAGATGACCTAGAGTCAAATAACACTAATGCATAGTGCCTTAAGATTGGGAGTGTACCTGTTTCCACGGTGCATGCCTTCTTCGCTTCTTGACGGTTGGTGGCAAAAACTCGACCTTGCTGTCCACTTCCACTATCCTGAGATGAACCAGTTGACTGATTTTTCGTGACAACAGAGGAATTACTAGGACAATTCACAGCTATGTGCCCTGGTTGCTTGCAAGTGAAACAAACTCTAGTCTCATTTCTATAGCGATCTAGATGCCTCTTCTCACAACTGTTACATACCGGTATCTTCCTTTCTATAGCATCCACCTCAGTGGACTGTAGACTGTAATGCCTCAGTGCACCTCTCGTCCTCGGGCTTTTTCGTGGGATCTCTGTTGTTTTTTTGCTCTGCCTTCCTCTTTTGTCCCAAGAAAGGTTCTTGGCCGAATGACTTTGGCTGCTCTTCATCTTCCTCATCATTTGCTTCTATGACCAGACGCAACGCCTTAGTCTGGGTAGTAGGCTTAAAAGCTTGCACAAAACCCCTAATTTCCTTCCTGAGGCCTCTCACAAACCTTTTAGCTCGGCCAACTCTGTAGTCACCAACTCCAAAGCAAAACGAGACAGTTCATCAAATTCTTGGTCATACTCTTCCATGGTCATCTACCCCTACTTCAAATCTAAGAATTCCTGACATTTTGCATCCCTGAGGTTGGCAGAGAAGAACTTCTCGTAGAATCACTTTTTGAACTGTTCCCACGTAATAGCTCGGGGATTTTCACCCAACCTTCTTTCAGCGGACTTCCACCAGATAACGATCCTATCTCTGAGCACAAAAACCACACAGTGAATCTTCTGGTTGTTCGGATAATTCATGTATTGAAAGATATCTTCAATTGATGACAACTATAGCTCCACTGTAGAAGGATCCTTCAGTGACCCATCGAACGTTTGAGGATCATATTTCCTGAAATCCCTCAGATGTTCTGCTTCAGCTGACAATTGGTCTGACAAGTCCTCCTGTACAACTTGTGCGACTTGAGCTGGAGTACGAGCTGTTGGAACTTGCTGAAACTGTAACATAGTTGTTGTCACGGTCGAAGCAATCTTTTGCTCCATCTGAGCTATCAGGATAGCCAAATCAGCTTGAATGATATGTGCGACGGGGCCTACAACCGACGTAGTAGGTTGTCCTTGATCTGCTCCTCGTTCATCCCGTCTACCTCTCTTGGTGCCTCTATGTGGCGGCATTTCATAAAAGAAAATCACCACACACTCTTAGAAACATATTCATCAAAATAACCCATATCATTTCCAGTTTATTCAGGCACTTTATAAACATAATTAAATGCTTAAAACAAAAAGCGTACTTCGCAGGGACAAAAGGACCACAGTGAGCATAGGGACCTAAACCATAGACTTACTCTGCAAGTCAGTCTACAGAACCTAAAACTTAGGCTCTGATACTAATTGTAACGTCCCGAATTTTTGGAACTAATCAAATCGATACTTGACAAAATTCGTAAAATATTTTGAAACCAACAAAGAACAAAGCAACTCATTTTATTTAAGAGCACACTAAAACAAGTTCTCCAGGATAATTCAAACGTTAAAAAAAAAAAGTAGCAACAAAATCCTGAGAAAACATCTTTAATGGGATCCCTTATATTTCAAACAAGTTTAATAAGGAAAAACATCAAAACAAAACGAGTTGAAACAAACCATAAAGTTTCTGAAAAGAACAAAAATCACAAGTGCGGAAGCATCTCATCCATGTGATTCCTGTGGCGTGGTCACTTGCCTTTCTTGTCCCTCGTCGGTCCCCTTTACCTTTGCCTGAAAAACGAAACATACAGAAGGGTGAGTATATAAATATACTCAGTAAGAAACTCTCTTCTGGCCTACTAGGTAGCTGTTGATTCCTCATTAATCTAGTACCATGTTTCACACAGTAATAATGGTCCACTAAGGAAACCCATATCAACTAAAACGCAAGGGTCAACCTAGGGAACCTGTGGGAACACATGCAAAATAGCCTTGTGTATCATCGGGTTGCGTGCCTTACAGAAGCGAACCCGTCCCACTATAGAGTACAACAAGTGATCCTTAGATAGAAACAACGCCTACCCTAGTCCAACATATATCACTAGCAAGTAGTCATGCTTTTATGTTCCACACAGTCATAAAGCAAAGTACCACACATGATAGTCATTATGCACAGAAATAACTATACCATAGGATACAAAGTCCACACAACATATATAACCTAGGTAGCATCGTGCCAGTCATTATGCATAATATTAATAACTATTCTATATATTTCAAAGTCCACACAACATGTATAACATTGGTAGCATAGTGCCAGTCATTATGCATAACAACAACTATACCCTACGTTACAAAGTCCGCACAACATATATAACATAGGTATCATTGTGTCAATCATTATTTATAACAAGAGCTATATTTGGGAGGTTTGGACCTACGTGGATTATTTAGGCGGTTTGGTCCTCTTAAGGACAATTACTTGCCACAAGATTATTATTCTGGGTAGGGTACTTTGGAAGATTGTTATATTGATTTTGTATGCATTTGGTGTGTATGCATGTATGGATGTTTAACTCATTTTAGTTCTTTAGTTTTGGACGTATCTGATCTACTTTACGTATTTGTAAATATGTTTTCATTGATGGTTGGTCCTAGTGATTGCTTAATGGTGTGGAAATGGTCCTATGTTTTCAATTATTTGGTTTTCCAATAACATACAACCTGTTTATGGAGTTTGGTTGTTTTTATTGAAAGTGTTGAAGACAACCAATGAAGTAATAAGAGTATCTTGTGGAAGACAATAAGCAAGTAATTTGTTTATTGTGTTGAAGACATTTAAGTAAGTTCTGATGACTTCATGTGTACATAAAGATTCATTGAAAGTTGGGTTATAGTACATTGAGAAGAAGTTTAAGTCTCGAAGAATTTCATCTCAACTTTTTCTTAGCCACTCGGAAGGTTAGCATGGTGATGTTAATATTCTCTTGTTAAAGCTATCTGTTGATGTTTTTGCCACTCTAAATTTCATCGATGCTTCTAATATTTTGTTGTTTGAAGAATCCTAAAAACTAGGGAAATGTAGCTATTAGATATTATCCATGTTTTACTAACTAATTCAAATAAAACTTTATTTAAAATTAATTTTTCGATAATTATATTTGTTTAATATATAAACTTCCTACTAGTTCAAAATTTTGAAAAAAAAAATGGTGCATTGCTTTAGGAAAGAATTTTCCATGGTTTGTTCTGGGTACCTTAATTTCCAAACTTTTAAGGAGTGCAGGATGTGAACCTTCAGTCGAAGCGGGACGAACAAAGGTGATCTTAGTCGAAGCAGACGATGGTTACAGTGATGTTGCGACAACATTTAATCGAAGCGGACGGTGGAGAGTCGAAGCGGTACAGGAACGATAGTGACGACGTTATTGCAGCGACATTTGGTCAAAGCGGACGATAGAAGACGAAGATGGGTAGGGATAGAGTGACCTTCAAATGTTTGTCAGGTATGTTAATTGCTTTTTAATTATAATGTATTTGGTGGATTTTTGGCTGTTGGATTTTTAGTCTAAATAGGCGTATTCATGGCATGTTTTTTAGTTTTATTATTTATTTTAATTTTTCCATTTATATAATAATCTTTTGTTTTTGCTATTAATCCAAACTAAAGTTAAAATGTTGTTATTTATCTGGTTGCCCCAAAATCGAAAATATTTAACCCAATGCAATCCAAAAACAAAATTAACCTAACCCAACCCTTACATTTTGGGTTGAGTAGTTGGAGTTGTTCAGGTTGTCGAATTATTTGAAGGGGTGACAAGATAAATAACAAATTTTAAGTAGTCATTTGAGAGAATGGCAAAAAAGTTTCAAAATAATAAAAATAGCAAAATGAATTTTATAAATAGAAAATATTAATTAGCAAAAGACGAAAATAATTCTTTTAACCCAAAATCAAACTGATCCCGAAAATATAGGGAAGTAGTTAAAAAATAATAATAAATTATACCAATTTAACTAATTATTAACTAGATTTGATTTTCCTTCTTCCCCGATCTACTAAATCAAATGTAGATACATGAAAATACATCCCAACTTTTGGTAAAAGAAATATTAACCACCTTCTTAACTAAAGAAAACAAATAAAAAATTATCTTTTATCAAATTAAATACACTAAAACAAAACAAAAAAATAACTTTAATTTATCGATTCAAATACTCTAAAACAAAAAAAAATATATCTTTAATTTATCAAATTAAATACACTAAAACAAAAACAATATCTTTAATTTATCAAATCAAATACACTAAAACAAAAAAAAATATATCTTTAATTTATCAAATCAAATAGACCGTAACTAAACAAAAAAAATTGAGAAAGTGTAGCTACCTTATTCTTTAATTTACCAAATCAAATACACAAAATACACTGTAACTAAAACAAATTTGATTTAGTTCTTTCCAATCACTATACAAGAAATACATTATACACTATACCTAAAACATTTAAACCATGAGAAAAAAATTATGAAAAAAAAAGGTCTAACCAAATCACAGGGTTCAAGCTTCAAGCTCCACATTGTAAATTTTTTAAGATATTCGTAACTACAAACATTTTAAAAAAATCCAATAATGAAAGAAAATAACTTCAATTATGGGATTGAAATTCTGAATTGTAGATTACAAATTTGTATTTGAACTTTGCCTGCGCTGTTTATTCAAAGAATCTTTATATTTAATGTGCATCTTGTCCTTAACCATGGTTTCACCTCAATTTTACTTTCATAATTAGAAGAATACTACCATGAGCATATGTAACGACCCCAAATTAAAGGTAAATTCTTCTTTGGACACTTTTTTTTTTCTCTTTTATTTGGGGTTAATTGGTTTTATTGGTGTTTAGAGAGGGAAATATGTAATGACCGGGAGCCGCGCGTCCTATTTCCCTACTGCCTTCACGCGTCGCGCCGCTGCTACTTCGAATCTGTGTCGATCCGCGCCCAAACGTCGTTGCCGCTCTAGATCCACTCAGCAACGCTGCGCGTCACGTCGCCGTCGTGCTCTAGTCCGCGAGCCGATGTTCCACGTCGCTGTCTTCGCGCTGTTGTCCTTGCCAAACTGAGTTCCGTTTCCTTTTCTTGGAAGTTTGGGTAAGTTTGGTAAGGTTCTTGGAGGATTTATTAGAGTTGTTTGGAGCTAGGTTGTTTATCGTTCTTGAAGGAACGAATTGGGGAAGTAAGCGGTAACATCGTTGGGCGTTATCCGTAAGTTTCAAGCAATCTTTGGGTGAGTCTTGATTAAAAGCTAAAGGTTCTTTGTCATTCATAGTTTAGCCTTGAGGATTCATTGTTTGTATTGTTATGTTTAGGGTGATTTTTGAGGAACTATTTGTGTGAATTTAGTTCCAATCGGTATTTGAGGTAAAGGGTTCCCTACTGTCTTGCGTCCTAACTCTTGGTTGTGTACGAATGTTTAAGTTGATGCGGAAATTGTGTGTTACTCTTATGTGATGTGCGGATACCGTTGAGATATTACTGATGCGTGTGATAACGTTGGAAAAATACTGGTGTGTGAATATCTTTGGGATTGCATGACAAAATTGTACTGTCGAATATGTGCCAATGGACATGATACTACCTACATTATACATGTTGTGTGGACTTTGTAACATATGGTATAATTATTGTTATGCATAATGACTGACACTATGCTACCTAGGTTATACATTTTGTGTGGACTTTGTAACCTATGCATAGCTGTTATTATGTTTAATGACTGACATGTGTAGTACTTTGCTTTATTACTGTGTGAAACTTTAAAGCATGTCTACTGGTTAGTGGTATGTTGGACTAGGTTGGGTGTTGTTTCTGTCTGTAGGCCATCTGTGTACTCCGTAGTGGACGAGCTCGCTATTGTGTGGCACACGATTCGATGATACACTTACGTTTTGGCTGATATGAGCTTCCTTAGTGGACCATTATACTATGTGAAACAGTATACGAGCTTAATGGGAAATCAACAGTTACCTAGTGTTGACTTTTTGGCTCTTAATCTCAAATTAATTAATATTAATTAATTAATTAATCAATGTTTTGATGATAACAAACATGATTTTATTTATTATTAATTCTAGTGTTTCAGTGAGTCTATTGTGTAGAGCTCAAAATTATGAATCAAACGCAATTTGAATTGCCCAAATCGAAATTTAAAAGAAGAAGTTATAGCCAAAACAAGCTTAACGGAAAAATACCCGAAGCAATGATGTGGCGGCCAAATCATCAAATTAGTTTCAATTAGTGAGTGACATGTGGAGCTTATGGAGGAGAAACACATGGTTGATTATTTGAATTGACTTTAGAAAGAAAATGATTTTAATACTATTTTAAAATAAATGAATTTAATATTATTTATGTTTGTGTCTAACGGCTAGTTTTTACATATAGTGGACTTTTGCTTGTTAATTGGTTTTAAGAGAAATTACTTTAAAAGATATATATTATTATTTTATTATCTTTTGCTTGTGTCTAACGACTAGTTTTAAAAAAGAAATGATTTTATAAAGATATATTATTATATTATTATTCTTTGTGTGTCTAACGGCTAGTTGGATTTAAATCTCCACCATTTAATTTTCTTTTATAAAATCTAATGGACCAAATTGATTTGAGATTTCAACATCTCCTTTCTCTATTTAAAGACACTTTCTTCTGCAAATTAATATACACACAATTTGAAATATCTTTTATACTCACAAAGCTTCCATTGTTTTTCTCTCCAAGCTTCATTATTTATTCTTTTCATCTTATTCTTGAGAGAGATATTTTGTATTATGAGGAATCATTTGTCGATTGCCTTAAATTTGTAAATCTACTCTTTGAGAGAGTTTTTCTCATTGTTCTTCATTCCAAAATCTATTTCTAAAAGGGTTGCTCTTAATCGATAAAAAGAGTCGTTTGTAACGGTTGGATCGTGATCCAAGGAAACGATTGAGTTTGCTTTTAAACTCGTTAAAAGAGCGGTGTAGCGGTTGTAGCTAATCCGTGGAAAGAGTCGGTTAGAAGTTAGTGACATACCCAAGAGGAGCTTGGAAAGTGGATGTAGGCTGGTTGTGCCGAACCACTATAAAATTACAGGTGTTAATTTCTCTATCTCTCTCCTATTTAGTTTTGCAATTAATTTGTTGATATAGTTTACTGCATAAAATTAATTGCTAAAATTTGTGCTTGAATTTGTGTATGTCACTTTATAAGTCATTTTGATGTGAATGCATTTGAATGAATTTCTTATTTAAATCACTTATTACCAAAATGTTATTAAATTGTTTAATTGGGATCACTTAGTTATAAATTTCATTCATTTGTAAAAACCCTATTCATCCCCCTCTAGGGTTTCCATATCGATCCTACACCTAGTAGCGTAATACCCAATTTTTTTTATTTTAAGTTGTTTGTTGAAAAAAAAATGGAAAGGACATTTTGGTCATTTTGTAAAAAGAAAGGAAAAAGAAAAGAAAAGAAAAGAAAAAAAAGAATTTTGGAATAATAATAATAATATTCTTATTATTATTTAAGTGGTATTTATCCTTTTTTAAAAAGAAAGAAGAAAATTTGATTTTTTTAAAAAGTGAGCCAAGTGGATAAGAAGAGGAAAAGGAAAATTGAAAATTTCTTCCTCAATTATATTAATTGGACGCAAATTCGGTGGGAATGATTATAATTAAGCTGCAGCTGGTCAAATTGAAGGAAGAGGAGAAACAAATTTGAAGGCAGAAAGAAGAAACCTGGGAGAGAGAGGAGAGAAAGAGAGAGAGAGAGAGAGAGAGAGAGAGAGAGAGAGAGAAATTTTTTGGTTTTGATAAGCTTGACCACAGTGAAGGAAGTGATAAAATCGAACTCAATCCGAGACCAAATTGAGTGAAATTTGTGTCTAAATTGTTTAAAAAAGAAAAAGGAAGCTAAAGGAAAGCTCAACTTGAAGAAATTTGGTCGACAAAACCAAGAAAAATGAAGATTTTGTCGTCGGAGCTGAAAAAGGCAAATTTTTTAGTAGTTGGAATTTTTGAAGAAATTGAAGAGGTTAGAGTTGCACTTAGAGCTTCAAATTTGGTGGTAAGCTCAATTAGAAATTCGTCTTTGATTTCGCAATAATTAATTTGATTAATTTCAGCTGAAAGTGACAAATTTTGAAGTTTCAAATTCGTAAAAATTTTGAACTGGAAAACCTTCAAGAAGATATTTGAAGATAAGTACTACCCTAGTACTTATTGCGAGGCAAAAAGAGATGAATTTCTAAATTGGTGGAAGGCTTATTATTAGTAGTAAAATATGAAAGGAAGTATACAGAGTTATCAAGGTATGCTCACACCATAGTGGCTTTTGAAAGTAATCGATGTAGAAGATTTAAAAGAGATTTGCAGAAGGAGATCTGTACATCAGTGACAACAATAGCCAAGTGGGCAGATTTTTCAAACTTGTTGAAATGACTATGCGAGTTGAACAAAGTTTAGAGGAAGGAAGGCATGACACTGGGCTTAGTCGAGCAATTTCTACGACTAGTGGTTTCGGTGGACGAGATCAAAGACGATCACTCCAGGAGTTTCAGGGAGAAGAGATTTTAAATCTCGATCTCCTAGTCAGTCTTACAGAGGAGACAATACATGGAGTGCATTTTTGAGACAGAGTTAAAGAACTTCAAGTCAATCGACTGGATCATCGACATGGTCAAGGATAGGGCAAGATTCAGTATCTAGTCTGTGCAAAGAAATATATTTTGTAGTTGTGGTAAAGCTTACAGAGGATCGTGTTTAGTAGGAGAGGATGTTTGTTATCACTGCAAGCAACCCGATCATTTCAGAAGAGATTGTCCACAACTGAGATCAGGAATTCAAGAAGGACGACAAGTCCAGTCGCAGACTGTAAGCCAGCCAAAATTTTCAAGGGTAGGAGGTAGAAGCTCTTGTGATGTCAAACAGAAAGGGGTTGCAAGACAACCTCGTCAGCAAGGGAAGGTGTTTGCCATGACATAGTAGGAAGCAGAGAATGCACAGGACGTCATTACCGATACATTACTTGTTTGCAATTTACCTGGTTATGTTTTATTAGATCCGGGAGCTACACATTCATTTGTTTCTAGCATGTTTATGAGAAAATTGAGTAGAATGATAGAATCACTACCAGATGATTTATATATATATACTTCTGTTGGCAATGTTGTATTGGTAGTGAAGTAATTAGAGATTGTGAAGTATTACTAGAAGATATTAGTATGTCTGTAGATTTGATACCTCTTGATTTACAAGAATTAGATGTGATCCTTGGCATGGATCTTCTGTCTATGAATCATGCTTCTATGGATTGCCACAGAAAAGAACTAACTTTTCGAAAACCAGGATCAGCAGAAGTGGTTTTCAAAGGAGAAAGAAAAGTTATTCCGACATGTCTGATTTCAGCACTTAAGGCTGCATAGATGTTGAGGGATGTCTGTGCAGCTTATCTTGCACAAATAGTAGAAATACAGACAGAAAAGCTGAAACCTGAAGATGTTCCTGTGGTAAGAATATTTTTAGATGTTTTTCTCGATGATTTATCAATATTACCACCTGATAGAGAGATTGAGTTTACTATTGATCTTTTGCCTGGAAAAACACCTATTTCTCAGACATCGTACAGAATGGCCTCAAATGAGTTGAAAGAATTAAAGACACAATTACAAGAGTTAGTTGACAAGGGATACATTAGACCTAGTGTATCACCTTGGGGAGCTCTAATATTATTTTGTGAAGAAGAAAGATGGCACACTGCAGTTGTGCATAGACTACAGACAGTTGATCAAGGTCACAATACGTAATAAGTATCATTTACCTTATATCGATGATCTGTTTGACCATTTGAAAGGAGCATCAGTGTTCTCTAAGATTGATTTGAGATCAAGATATCATCAGCTAAAAGTTAAAGAATATGATATTTCAAAAACAACATTCAGAACAAGATACAGACATTATGAGTTTCGAGTAATGCCATTCGGTTTAACGAATGCACCAGCGGTTTTCATGGATCTCATGAATAAGATTTTTCATGAATACTTAGATCAGTTTGTAATAGTATTTATTGATGATATACTGGTATATTCTAGTGACCGAAGAACTCATGAGAAGCATTTGAGAACGATGTTATAGATAATACGAGATAAGCAATTGTATGCCAAGTTAAGTAAATGTGAATTTTGGCTTGATCAAGTAATGTTTCTAGGAAACATAGTGTCAGCTGATGGACTTAGTGTTGATCCATAGTAAACAGAAACTATTGTTAAGTGGCAAAGACCTACCACTGCAACGAAAGTACGTAGTTTCCTTGGGTTAGCAGGATACTAACGACGATTTGTGGAAGATTTCTCTAGAATAGCATTACCATTGACATTGTTGACCAAGAAAAATGCTAAATTTGAATGGTCAGAAAAGTGCGAACAGAGTTTTCAGGAACTTAAAAAGAGATTGATAACGACACATATTCTAACACTTCCAGTATCAAGAAAAGAGTTTGAAATCTACTGTTGCAAGAAGGTAAGGTGATTGCTTATGTTTCAAGACAATTAAAGAAGCATGAATGCAATTATCCTATCCATGACTTAGAGTTGACAAATGTTGTTTTAGCATTGAAAATCTGGAGATATTATTTGTTTGGAGAAAAGTGTCATATTTTCACTGATCACAAAAGTTTAAAGTATATATTTGATCAGAAGGAATTAAATATGAGACAAAGAAGATGGCTCAAACTGATTAAAGATTTTGACTGTTCTATAAAATACCACTCAGAAAAAGCTAATGTGGTAGCAAATGCACTAAGTAGGAAGTCCAAACTTCCTAAGGATGTCTTCTGTGGTATGAATGTGATTTTGCTAAATGAGTTGAGAAGTTCTAAAGCAGCTATAGTAGTAGAAATATCAGAAAATTTGTTTGCCCAATTCAAGTTCGGACTTTATTAGTGTCTGATATTGTGAAGAAACAGTTAGAAGATGCTCATTTGCAAAAGTTGTTTGAGAAGTCCAAGAAAAGTAATAAAGCATAGTTTGAGTAGAGATCTGACGGTGCTATTATCAAGCAAGAAAGGTTATGTGTTCCAAATGTTAAAGAACTCAAAGATGCCATATTAGAGGAAGCTCATAGTTCAGCATATGCTATGCATCTAGGTAGTACCAAGATGTACAAGACTTTGAAGAAAACTTATTGGTGGTGAAATGAAACGAGATATTGTTGAGTATGTTAATAGATGCCTGATTTGTCAACAAGTTAAACAAGTACATCAGAGATCAGGAAGACTTCTGAATCCACTCTCGATACTTGAATGAAAGTGGGAACATATTACTATAAATTTCTTATTTGTATTACCCATTACCTCTAGTTGTTTTGATGAAATATGGGTGATTATTGATAGACTCACAAAGACAACACGATTTATACCCATTAAGGCAACATTTACGCTAGATCAGCTAGCTAAGCTTTATGTTGACCGAATTGTGAGTCAATATGGAGTCCCAGTATCTATAGTATCAGACAGAGATCCAAGGTTTACATCGAAGTTCTGACCAAGTTTGCAAAAGGCACTGGAAACTAAGTTACAATTCGATACAACTTTTCATCCTCAACCAGATGGACAATCAGAAAGAACCATCCAGACACATGAGAATATGTTGAGAACATTTGTTCTACAGTTTAAAGGCAATTGGGATACTCAACTATCATTGATGGAGTTTGCTTATAATAACAGTTATCATTCTAGTATCAGAATGGCATCATATGAGGCTTTGTATGGTAAACCTTGCAGAACTCCAGTATGTTGGAATGAGGTAGGTGAACAGAAATTGATTGGTCCCGAGTTAGTTCAAGTTACGAAAGATAATGTGAAATTAATCAGAGAAAATCTAAAGACAGCTCAAGATCGTTAGAAAGGCTATGCTGATGTAAGACAGAAAGATTTAGAGTTCGAAATTGGAGATAGAGTTTTCTTGAAGTTATCTTCATGGAAAGTGTCCTTCGATTTGGACGGAAAGGTTAGCTAAGTTCTAAATACATTGGATCTTACCAGATTACAGGAAAAGTAGGACCAGTGTCTATGTTAAGAAAGTATGATCAGGATCCTTCACATGTATTACCAGAGCAACCAGTTGAGCTAAGAGAAAATTTGTCTTACGAGGAAGAATCGATCAAGATTCTTGACAGAAAAAAAAGTATTGAGGAATAAAACAATTTCAATCGTGAAAGTTCTTTGGAGACACCATGGAGTGGAAGAAACGACGTGGAAAATAGAAGATCAGATCAGAAGCAAATACTAATGTTTGTTCGAGTATTTTCAAGTTGATAGTTGAAAAAAAATGGGGGTGATAGTTGTAATATTCGACTTTTTATTTCAAGTTGTTTGTTGAAAAAAAATGGAAAGGGCATTTTGGTCATTTTGAAAAAGAAAGGAAAAAGAAAAGAAAAGAAAAAGGAAAAAAAGAATTTTGGAATATTGTTATTATTATAATTTAAGTGGTATTTATCTTTAAAAAAATTGATTTTTTAAAATGTCAGCCAAGAGGATAAGAAGAGGAAAAAGGAACTTGAAAATTTCTTCCTCAATTATTTTAATTGAATGAAAATTCAGCGGGAATGGTTATAATTAAGCTGCAATTGGTCAAATTGAAGGAGGAGGAGAAAGAAATTTGAAGGAAGAAAGAAGACACTCGAGAGAGAGAATTTTTTTGGTTTTGAGAAGCTTGAACACAGTGAAGGAAGTGATGGAATTGAGCTCAATCCAAGACAAAATTGAGTGAAATTTGTGTCTCAATTGTTTAGAAAAGAGAGAGGAAGTTAAAGGAAAGCTCAATTTGAAGAAATTTGACCGAGAAAACCCAGAAAAATGAAGATTTGTTGTCGAAACTGAAAAATACACAGTTGTGAGTAGTTGGAATTTTTGAAGAAATTGAAGGGGTTAGAGTTGAACTTAGAGCTTCAAATTTGGTGGTAAGCTCAATTAGAAATTTCTCTTTTATTTCATAACAATTAATTTGATTAATTTCAGCTGGAAGTGACGAATTTGGAGTTTGAAATTCGTAGAAAACTCGCCTGAAAACAGAAGGGGAAAAGCTTTCAGCTTGAATTCCCGTTGATTAAGAGCAAACTGGACGACCAAAACTTGAGGTAATGTTGTTTAAGTTATGAGTAATTGATTGGTAATAGCTAGAATTTACAATATTGGTTGGAAAAAGAGTATTTTATCGTCGGAGTCTCACTGAATGCTCATCGAAAACCTGAGAAAAAATTGGAGATTTTTGAAGGTTGAAGATGAAGTTTTAAGCTGACCGTCATTGTATGTCTGTCATTAAAAGCCTATTGTTGTTGTTTGTCCGTCATTAAAACCCAAGGACATAATTCTTTATCACCTTAACCTAATTAGTATATTATTGTTAAATGCCCATTTTACCCTTGAATAAAAAGCAAATTAAAGGGAATTTAGGGTTTGTAGCCAAAAAATGAGATTTATTTATTGGCTCAGTTTAACCTATTGGTTTTGGACAATTTTTAGGAAATTTAACGATCGAAGAAGTTTATGACTCAAGAATGTTCCGTCAAGTTTGTGAGTGACTTATAATTTTATAATATGATTTTAAAGCATGTATAGTATTGAATTTCTTTGAATTATTTACGAGTTTACACATTTTACGAGATAAATTTCTGAAGCCAAATGGAATAAATGTTTATGATTATTCATGTCAAAGATTTGTTATATTAAGATTAGATACATGATTTATGATTTTATATATGCTAGTAAGCATGATTTGATGTGTTAAAAGGTCGAAGTTATTATGTTATTATTTTTACGTTTACGAGATTTCAGTAAAGTATGATTTAAGCTTATTTTAGAAGTTCTAAATGAAATTCTTTATATGATATTTCAGTATGGCTCAAGTATTCAGCCAAAGGTATTTAATTACTATTTCAGTGGTGTATGGGAATTTCAGTACAAGCATGTGTATTCATGATTGAGCATGAGCCTAGTATACTAAGTGTGTACAGTAAAGTATTTCGCTGTCATGAGTGCTGGGTTCGCCCCACCATGGCAAAGACGTTGTGAGCGGTGGCTCCGCTACAACGTAGATAGCGCTGTTGTGAGTGTTGAACTTGCTCCACTACGACAAAGACGTTGCTAATGTTGGTCCAACTGCAACGTAGATTTTGTTGTCCTTAGTGCTGGGTTCGCCCCACTACGACAAAGATGTTATAAATGCTAGTCCCATTATAACATAGTATCGCTGTCGTGAGTGTTGAGCTAGCTCCACCACGGCAAAGACGTTGGAAGTGCTGGGTTTTTTCCACTACAACGTAGTTAGTTGATTACACATGGCTTTGTAAAAGTTTTCAGTTACAGATTACTTGCAAAAGTTTTCAGTTACGCATTGCTTTATGAAAGATTTAGAAACACATTGCTTTTCAAAGTTTATGACATGTTTCAGCAGTATGACAATTATTTATTTCCAAATCATGTGATTTCTAAAGTATGTTATCTAAAGTATTTCCAAGTTTATGAATCATTTCTAAAGTATGTGTTTATAAATTGTCTCTTACTGGGCGTTAGCTCATCCTTTCAAATGTTTTCTCACTTTTTAGGTAGAGATCGTGATTTTCGAGCCTGACCAATTGCTGTCTGTCTGCTGTCAAGTTTGAGTTTTGTTTTAGGTCATAATCATAACTCTATATATCCATGTTTTGATCAGTAAACTTTTATAATGAGTGACTACGGGTTGTATGGGACACTTTTAAGGTTAGTTTTGCATGTAATTTTTATTTACATGTTTATCAGTTATTTTCGCTGTATTTTTTTTAGAATAAGATAGGCAAGTTGTCAGTGAGTGCCGTTAAGTTAGGAACGTTACTTACTGGCTTCATGTCATCTTATAGGCTAAGAGTAGAGGGTCTGGGAGAGGGTGTGACAAGTAGGGCCAGTAGTGAGTTCCTTACTGAGTATATTTATATACTCACCCCTTTTTTGATGTTTTCTTTTTCAGGCAAAGGTTAAGGGAGACCAACGAGGGACAAGAAAGACTAGTGACCACGCCACAGGGACCACATGGATGAGATGCTTCCCCTCATTTGATTTTGTTCTTTTCTGAAACTTTATGGATTTGTTTTACCTCGTTTTGATTTGATGTTTTACTTTTTGAACTTGTTTGAAATATAAGGGATCTTGTTAAAGATGTTTTTCACAGGATTTTGTTTGATACTTTTTAACATCTGAATTGCTCTTGAGAACTTGTTTTAGTGTGCTCTTAAATAAAATGGGTCGTTTTATTCATTGTTGGTTTCAAAATGTTTTATGGATTTATTCAAGTATCGACCTGATTAGTTTCGAAAAATCGGGGCGTTACAGAATAAAAGATAAATACAAAAATTAATAGAAAAAAATTCTAGAATTGTTGAAACTACCCTTATATTATCAACTACATAACTTCATGTGCTTTAGCTCAACTCAAAATAAGAAAATAATTGATAATTACTCACTTAAGGGTATGTCTTTGGCTTCTTTGAAACATATTCTTCAGCCTCAACTTTAACTCTTAGAAATGTCCAAATGATGAAAATGCACCGACATAAAACTTAATACATATTAAAATCTCACGTTCTTTGAAAGTCTACAATATTTCATCCAAACAACCTTCTGGCAATCTTGTAATTTATTATCGATTTGCTTTATAGAGACGAACGATAACATGAAGATAGAAGTCAATTTATATATACGTATATAAATAACTAAACCAAAAAGATATACTACAATTTCAAATTTAAATGAGAAACATAAGGAAGAAATAACTTAGCAAAAAGATATACTAAAATTTGAAATTTAAATGAGAAAAATAGGAATATTGTTATACAATATCTATACTTAAGAATAATAAAGATTAATACTGGTGAGGGCAGTTTTGGTATTCATTAAGGGCAAATCAGAAATATAAGAAGCTAAAACGTGGGTAGCACAAGTTTGGACAAAAACCTTATTATTTTTTAATTTGGCCATAAATCCAAATGATCCACAAAAATTTGCCATTTTCTATAGTTTACCTTATTTGAACACCCTTAAGTACCCATTAAAGATTATATTAAGTATCTTTATGTCAATAATTTGATATTTTATGTTTTTGTGGATTACATTTAGTATCTTTATAATATATATTATAACGATATATCTTTAGATGTATCCATATCTTAATTTTTCAGTATTGTGTATCCATATTCATGTTTGTGTTTCATAGTGTTTAGTTATTAAAATTTTCAAAATATATATTTTTAGTTTTTAATTCTTTTTAAATAGGTGTTTCTAGATTATGATAGTTTTTAGTCTTCTATTTTTTAAGGATAAACTGAAAAGGTCCATGAATTATTTTATTTTATTATTTTATGTAACTATATGACATGTTGAATAACAAAAGCAAACTTTAAAAATAATTTTAGAGAAGATATCAAATCTTTTTTAAAAAATATTAAAATTTCAAATTTAAAATAAAAAAAATTACAGTAGAAAGCTTTTAGATCTATTTTTGAAAATTAAGAGCATGTTTGATAACATTTTCGTTTCTGTTTCCTCGTTTTTTGTTCTCTGATTCTCGTTTCATGTTTCTCTCTTTTGAGAACAAGAAATAGGACTATGTTTGATAACTATTTTTGTTTTCTATTACTTCAGAAAAAAAAAACAGAAACATAAATTTGTTTGATAACTATCTCTTATTTCTTGTTTCTTATTTATTTTTTATTTTTTTTTGCAACACTAATATATATTATATATGTGTGTGTTTCATTAAACATAAAAAAATATTTTATCGAAATATTATGTCATCTAATACAAGAAAGTCTCAATGACAACTAAAATATAATAACAAACTTGTAGCATATCCTTTATATGTTGTCCAAAGTGGATCGACATTGTCATCTTTAACTCAAGTCATTTGTTTTAAATGATGTCGAGTTGAACCCAACTTAATTATATAATTATGTAAATATAGTGGTAGTAAAATATTGAAGTTAAGCTAAATGAATGTGTTAGTTAGAAACATTTATATATTATAAAATTCTACTCGGTTTTCTTTAAAACAAATTCCACTAGATTTCAGATCATATACTAAAATATTAGAACTAAAATAATATATAAACAACTATTACAAAAATTAATAGTAAAAAATTGAAATATATAAAAAAGTAATATACATATTGAAAAGTAAAATAAGTTATAAATCTAAATATTAGACAATTTTAAAATTCAAAAATAAAATAAAATACAAATGTACCCGAAACCCTAAGTAAATAACCAAATTAATCCAAAAAATTATAAAATATGAAAATAAATATAAAGAAAAAAGTGTCCATCTCGAGAGTTGAAATTTAAAATATAAAAGAACTAATGCATATATTAAAAATTAAAATAATATATAAAGATAAGAAAATTTTTAAAATTAAAAAATAAAATAAAATATAAATATTGGAGAATTTTGTAAATATAAAAATTAATAAAGAAAAAGAAACTATTTTTGTTGTTTCTCAGTTTTGGCTCACTTTTTAGAAATGTTTCTTAAATTTTAGAAATAAGAAACGAGAACAATTATCCAACAAGTGTGTTCCTTAAAAATGAGAAACAAGAACAGAAAACAAGAAATTGCAACGTCATCAAACATGCCGTACTTGATTACGAGGATACCAAAAGTTTGCAATCACACATAACAAGAATTTAGATTCAAATGTAGTGAACCTTATTAAAGATAACACTTATTTGAATAGTCAACACTTTGAAGACTAAAAAATGGAATCCGATGTATTAGGGGAATGAGAAAGCTTACGAGCTTGTTGCGCGCCGTAGTCAATTAGTAGAGGGTTGTAGGAAAGGGAGAAAGACATCGCCTTCTTCGAACTTGGAATGGAGATTGAGATTATTAGGTTTTGTGCGATAAATCAGAAGCTCCCAATCGGTGGGAAGGAATTTGTCCTACACAATGTCCGACTGGGCCGCCGCAACAACAGTCGTGGAAACCGCCGACGTTACAACATTTTATTATATTCTACCTAAACTTATATTCTTATAATTAAACAAATTAAAGTATTTAAATATTCCTTAAATTATTAATTATTGTTTAATACAATATACCTAAAGGTATGCTTTCTCTATTCTTGTTAATGTTTTTGGGTTGCTCTCTTTTTTGGTTTAATGTTGTTATGTATTATTCACAATGGTTACCTATTTCTGAAATCCTCCAATTTAAGCTTACTCCATCTGTGCTTTCCTACTTATAAATAAAATTCAACACCCTAATTATACACATTAATTAGTTTTTTCAAAAAATATAAATAACAAATGATTATCAAAACACAATGTCAAGGAGACAAAATTACATCAGAAAAGATTAAAATAAAAAATAGTGTGGAAAAAATATTCAAGAATACACTATCTTTATTGGTATCGAATGGAAAAAAAGAAAGAGAAAAACTTATGATTTAGTTAGTCAGTGTCCTTCAGCCTCTCCTCTCATAATAGCAAAGCAAAGCTTATGATTGACGGCATGTCGAAACATCCAAACACTAATAAACTCACCGGGTTTCGTCAAATCATTGGTCTTGTAAAAGTTCTTCCAACTTTTCTTTAGCACGTAAAGTTTAGAAGTCCAAAGAATAAATATCATGTCGTATTCCCTCCCTTCACTATCATAAACTATAACACTGATTCCATTCTTCAGATTCTCATCATCATTGAACATCGAAACCAAATTACGATTCACAAAATCTTTATGAAGTGCTAATCTCCCTTGATTGTCTGATACGTCTGTTTTCGTCAATTGCTTCACGAATGGTGGACTGCACTCTCCAATTATGTTTTGGATCACTGCCATTGGCGGAAC
>JBBPDJ010020293.1:0-23109 GCA_037974625.1 Cucumis cinereus | reverse complement strand
ATTTTGATTTGCCTTCGTCTTTAAAATGGTTTTAATGATTTTTACTTGAGTAACGACCTTGGGTTAAGGTTGAAAATTCGAAGCGTTACATCAAATATAACGAAATTGCATAAAGCAAAATTTTACTTTCTATTAGTGATAAAACGTGATAGATCATCCATATATATTTCTATCACTAAATTATATAAGGGATAGTTGCAAGATTGTCAAAAACATTTGAAAAAATTAGACTCATAACCCAAAGGTTTGATTTTTTGCAAAAAAAAAAAAAAAAAAAAAAGAAAAAAACAAAACTAGGCGTCCAACCCAATTTAAAAGAGGAATTGAAATGGAAAAGTCTAAAATACCCTCATTTGATCATCGGACTACCTTCTACTTTCTTTTTTGATTTTAGTTAGTCTTGTGAGATAGTCATTTAAATATCTTTTGATTGTCATCTAATTACCTTTTTTTTTTTTTTTTTTTTTTACAATTCTAGTTAGCCTTCTAAGATAGTCACATTTGATTACTTTTCTTTCTTGTCTTATGACTGTCATTTGATTAGCTTCTATTCTTTGACATGTCTAGTTGTTATTTTATATAGATTGTTATCTAATTGCTATCGTATATTTATTTGTTATCTGATGGTTGTTTAATTTCTATTTGTTATAGATCTATATATATTCACTACAAAAAATTAAGTATTTAGTGACAAAATTTTAGTGACAAGGTAATTTTTGTCGCTAAAAGGTTATTTATAGCGGCGCGAAAAAAATATGTCACAAAAGATTAATTTAGCGACACAATCTTAATCTGTGTCACTAAAGGATTTCTCACATGTCACTAAAGATTAATCACTTTTAGCAACCAACATGAATATTGCTAAAAGTTTTCAAAAAATTAATTTTCTCCCTTATTTTTTATTTTCCTCCTATTATTTTAATTTTCCCCCTTATTTTTATTTTCCTCCTATCATTTTAATTTTCTCCCTTATTTTTTATTTCCCTCCTATCATTTTCATTAAACAGAAAAACAAATCCCTATTTTTCTTCCATTCTCCCCAACCCTCACCCAATACCCTCATCTCCAAATCCCTATTTTCTCCCATTCTCTCCAACCCTCACCCAATACCCTCATCTCCAACACTAAACACAACCACTAACTACGACGGAGGAGGCTGACGAGTGGATTTTGGCTGACAATGCAAACGACGGTGGATGATACAGATGACGCGAACGACGACGAACGAGTTGTTAGTATACAAGGAGCTACTGGAGGTGCTTTACCAACCTTAACCTAACGACACAGAACGAAACCGACGAGCGGACGACAGCTGACGGTGCAAACGATGGTGGATGATGCAGATGACGTGAATGATGGCGAACGAAAAACAGGCCTTCAGGTTCTTCGATCTGCGGAAACCTTACCTTTTACATTTATTTCTAATTTTGCTAATTTTGGAGTTCTGAAAAAAAGGCCTTCAGGTTCTTTGATCGAAACTTTGTTGGCTATATTCGGGTAAATCTAATTATTCTTTGGATTCATTTCTTGTTCATTGTATTGTATTGCTCTCTCACATACACAAGGAAAGGAAAGGAAAGGAAGAAAGAAATACAAATTTTCACATCAATGAAAATGAAAACATTAGATTGAGGATTTTTTGTGTTGTTAACGGGTTGAAGATATGAGAATGGTTATCCACAATATGGGGAAGTTCCTTTCTCACAGGGATGTAAAGGTGAGTAGCAAAATGAAAGCCAATTTGATGATTCAACTTTACTTCTGATTACAAACTTTGTTAAAATGGTTTTTTGTTTTTCAAATTAGAAACTAGTTCAGAGTGCAATGTTAGAAAACAATACTGGAAGAGATGATCGAATCCTCTATGGCAAACTTGTATGAATGTCTGACATTTAAAATTGTAGTGTATGGAGCACCGACTCAATTTTTTATTTTTATTTTTCTTTCTTGTTTATTTAATCATTTTTGTTTTCTTGCCTGAAACTTTGAAGATTTTGGCAGTTTTGAATTTTTTATGTTATGTTCATATTTAGATTGAAAGTTACAAGGGGTTTTGTTTAATAAACATTTGAGAGTTTCAAAGGTGTGTGTTGTTTTAGCTCTCTTTAAAAGAAAAATACAAACTTTAGAAAATTTTTACATATATTTGGATGATGAAACTGATGTTGAAAGTTGTTTTAAATAACGATGCTTTTATGTTGGTTTCTCTTTTAATACTCTGTTTTAGATTCTTTCTTATGTTGTTTGTTATAATATTATTGGCTTGACATATTTCTTTTCGGTCCTCAATGATGTGAATATTTCTTAACCGTATTTATTTCTTTATTCTCTCTCTTCATGAACTTAGTTGTAAAGTGGTTAAGATTCTTGTGAACTGTTTTAGTCTATCTGACGTGGTTGAAGATCTTGGTTTTGTTAGAGGTTGTTGCGAATATTCTCTTTCTTTCAAGATATGCATAATTTATATATATAACGTGAAAGGCAAAATTTGGGGATTGATCAAGATTAACAAGCTTTTTCAATCTTTCTAAAAAGGGGTGTTTGCTCTGGTTGAATTTGTTCATATTATCATTATGAAAGATTAGAGTATTGTTCATGGTTTGTTGTTCCTATTATTAATTGATAAAGTACATCTTCCATTCAAGAGGTTTTTTGTGTTAGGGGGAGCCTAATACTAACAGTCACAGTAAGAGAACTTCTGTAGGGGGAGTTTGGTGATGAATAGAAATGGGTCAAAGAAAGCGGGAGATGCAGGATATAGGATGTGTCTTGGACATGTCTATACTTTCTAAAAATGGAAGCTTGCAGTTGTGTCGTGGTGACAGATAGGGGGAGCTGATTGATACAGCGTACAGATATCGGACTTGCATCTATGTGCTTGTAGTTATTATCACAAGTTATGACTGTTTTTGTAACTTTTTAAGCTGGGAGAGCTTTTAGTGATAATAATAAAATTGATCTTAATAGGGTGGAAACCCCTCAGATGTAGGTCATTATTGTGTTCAATCAGATGATATGGAGGTAGGCAATGAGGTTGTGAAGAAAATCAAGTTGTGCAAGTTTTGTTGTGATGCTAATCTACAACTTGAAGGTGGGAGGAGACATAGTAAGAAAGTACATGTTTTTAGGTTGGTTTGTCTTTTAATACTCTATTTTTCTTGATAAGTTGTTCTATTAAAATGAGTTAGGTTGTGTTGCTATGTTATTAAGTTTTGTTATCGTTTGGATTTATAAGTATCTTCAATTGAGTTGTTTTATTTATAGTACCTATAAAGTTTGTCTAGTTTATAACTTTCATTCGCCGTTATTGAGTTTCTACTCTGATTCTTGGAAATGGTACCTAGTTAACTGCTTTGACATGAAAGTTCTCATATATAGGATGTCTTCTAGAATTTATAACTACAAAGTTACGCTTCTCATCAATCACTGTGATTGGATCATTGTGATTAACAAATTTCTCCACGAAAGCCTCCCCAGTAATGGATTCAGGAAGTAACTTCGCATAAATAGCATCATACCTGAAATAGATAGAAGACTAGTTAGAAGCCACATCATATACATGTTAAATATGATTGATTACATGCAAGGAGAAAATAAAAAAAACATTTGAATATCAAATTGTTAATAATGTAGGTATATGATACTACTTTTGGATAGTGTTGTAACCACATGAATCTCCTCTGTTGTAACTACATTACAACCTTTTTATAATTATTAGTGTTGCTATACTTTGCTCTTAATATGAATACTTCTTGTTTGTATGTTAGTTGTCTATAAATTTTTTCCTTTTTTGTTTATGTTTATACATTTTGCCAAATCAATTAGGTTGCTATTTGTATATTCTCTTTGTTTGACGAGCTTTCTTTGCTTGGAATTTTGTTACTTCTCTCTGTTTAATGAGTTTTTTTATAAGTATTGATTGAGTTCTTGAATAAATTGCTATGTTAATATGTTTTTTTTATTTGAGTTACTTTGATGTGTTTTGTTCAATTCTATATCATCACGTGCTTACATATTTCACTCCTTTATTTTTCAGATTTGATATCTCAATGGTCTTGATGGATTCCAAAGTAGTTTGACGAGCTTTAATTTGATGCTAAATTATTTAGGTCAAAAGTAGTTTTAGAGTTTTGTACTTATTATAGTTACCAATTTCGTTTATTTTTGTAAGTTGAATATAGCTATTATATAGAGAATCTTTTCCTCATGGTTGATATTGTTTGAACTATTTCTCAAATTATCGAAGTTTGTTAACGCAGTTCTTCTCATCTAAACTCTTGATCATGTTGTTTAATGATTGTGGTTGAAATTTGTAATTCTTCATTTGTTCAAAAGATAGTGTTTAAAATTTTATAACAGGTTTATATAGTAAATTAAATATTATTTTTTAATTAATAAAATACTTTTACCGACGTTTTTTATAACATCGGTAAATGATAGTTTTTTTAAAAAATAAATAAATAATGTCACATTTTTAGTGGTGCAATAATATATGTTGCTAAGAGTATACATTTAGTGACATGTACGATGTCACTGTAAAAAATAATTAGTGACGAACAATATGTCACTAAAAGTAGAGTTTTAGCGACGGGTTTATGTCACTAAAAGTAAAGTTTTAGCAACGGGCAAGCATTGCGTCGCTAAAACTTTTAGCTACGTGGATGCACTAACAGTCCTAGCGACGTTGAGGGTTGCGTCACTAATACTTTTAGCGACGTTTTTTGGACTTTTAGTGAAGTTTTTTATGCGCCACTAAAAACTGAATTTCTTGTAGTGATTTATTTGTTTCATTAACTTCACGTGACTTTAGTTTTCTTTTGCAACCATCGAATACCAAATCACCATTTCTCAAAGTTTAACTTCAAAAGTTGTGCTTTTTACTTACCAAACCTTCATGGCTATGTAGAAAATAAAAAAGGATTCATCGTGCCTAATTATTTGTAACGCCCCGGGTTTTTAAACCTTAACCCAAGGTCGTTACTTAAGTAAAAATCATCAAATTCATTTTAAAAGACAAAGTCAAAACAAAACAAACATTTTAATTAAATCCAAGTAAAGTAACAAAGGGTTCCAAACGTTAAAATCAACTAATAATGAAAAATAAGAAAAGAACCTAGACGGGATCCCTAAAATAGTTTTCTAACCAAAGTCATTACAAATATCAGAAAACCAATAAAAGTTTAAACATAAAGAAAATAAACGCCCAAAAACTGTAAGCGGAAGCAAAAAAATAGGTCTCCTGGTCCCTCCTGTTATGGTCACTGGATTCACTTGCCCCTCCCCGATCTAAAACATAGAAAGGAATGAGTATAAAAATACCCAGTAAGGAACCCACTACTAATTCCATTAGGTGACCGTTAACTCTTTCTAATAACCCGTACATACGACACACAGTCAAATGGTTTAGTGGGAACGATCATGTTGGAGCAATACGCCACACAGGCTTGCTAACCAATCCTACCAGGACAAAACGCCACACAGGCTTGTCCGGTCAGAGCAATACACCACACAGGCTTGCTAACTGATCTTGTTGGAACAATACGCCACACAGGCTTGTTAACCGACCCTCGCGACAAAATGCCACACAGGCTTTCCGCACCGTTCCCACCACAAAGTACAAGTCATTAGATAAAGTTAACAGACACCATATCCAACAATCAATTCAGATACACAAAATGATCACAACATTTTAATCCTCATACATCAGATAACACTTAAACAACTCACAAAAGGCTATGCATAATCCAAACAACAAATATACAAGAACCCGAAGTTAAATACCACAGTACGGACAAAAATAATCATCTTCCAGCCCTTATTCGCCAAAGGCATGGGTTTAGTAGGAGTATTCCTTACCTCAAGATTTAGAGTTTTCCTTACTCGAACTAGCCTCCAATCGACCTTAAACATACGAACACCAATTAATAAACCTTCTCTAAAAGAAATATTAATTCTAACCCTTCAAAAACCAAACTCAAACTCACCAACAAACCAACAACGAGCAATGGCAGCGGAGACAGGATGTGACAGAACACAACTCGGCTCAGCGGCTCGACTTGGCGGCTCGGCTTGGTGGCTTGGCAGCTCGGCTCGGGAGAAGAATATTTGGGCGGTGCGCAGGCGTGACGTGGCTCGCGGCTGAGTGGATCCTCCACGTGCAACACAAGCTCGGGCGTGCGGACGAGTGGGGAAACCAGCGCGGCTTGAAGGAAAATGGCTCGTGGGTTCTCCGGCTGCAGCTGGCGCGCACGGGCGGCTGGGTGATTGGGACTTCAGCGCGAGCAGATCTGGGAAGAAAAACGGCTCGGTGAGAAGCAGATCCGGTGCGGAGCGGCTCGAGAGACGGAGTTTGGCTGGCGTGTCGGCTTGGTGTCCTTCACGGCGCACGGACGACGTCGTTCGAAGGAGCAGCGTGGGCTTGGTGCGGCGGCGGATGATTGGGCGCAGCTGGGCGCGTGCAAGACGGAGGGCGCAGCTTCGACTGCTCGTGCTCTACGATGCGCGGCTGCTCGTGGCGGACGGCTCGAGCTGGAGTTGGCGTCAGTTGCGGCGCGATGGAGAAGGAGAGCGTGCGGCGCGACGTGAGGCGGCGGCGGCGTGAGGGGCGGCTAGGGTTTGCAAAACTAGGGTTTCTCTTTTGGAGGAAAATTGGAAGAGAAGGGGGAAGATGCATTGCACGTAATCCAAGGCGTCCAAATAAATAAATAATAATAATAATAATAAAATATTATTATTATCATCATTATTTTCCCTTTTTATTTATTTTTTTCCAAATCTCTACTTTGTTTCCTTTTCTTCTTTCCAACTCTCCATTCCCTCTCTCCTAAATAAAACTCAATTTCCTCTCTCTTCTTTAAAACCACCTTTCTCTTTTCCCAACCACAATTAAAATCAACCCAACAATAATAATATATTCCCAACCATTTCTCTCAAATTAAAACCAAACAAACAACCAAAAAAAATAATAATAATACTTCAACAATTAATCCAAAATTAAACTCATTACCAACATCCCAAATTAAAATTAACCAACCAAGTAAAATAATTGATAAGTAAAAATTTACAAATCACCTTAAAAATTTGGGATGTTACATTATTTATATAATAGATAGTGATTTCTTATAGTCATTTTATTTTCATCTAATTACATATGAAAGCATTTTATTTTTGTGAATTAGTTAGTCATCCGATTGGCTTTTGATTGTTATATAATTACCTTATAAATTCTTTTTTACATAACTTATAGTTTTTAAAAAACCAAATTAAGGTAAAAATCACATGACAATAAGCTAAAAATCACAAAGTACTTCAAAATATTTAATGAAAATCAAATTACAATAAGAGAACAATAATCACGTGACAATCAAACATAAATCACAATGTAAACCCTAAACCGTACCTAATATCTAATGAAAATAACATGAAATATAAAAAGTAGCAATCAAAAGAATCACAACATACTTAATATCATGTAGTAAGATAGCAATCACATGTCAATAAAATAGCAATAAAATAGAAATTAGATAACAAGCACACAACAATCAAATTGAAATCACAAAGTTGTTGTTTATGGTATCAATAAACAACTTTCTAAATTTAGGATAAGTGCTACAACCTGAAACCAACCAATATACTCTTGATAGACACTTAAGAAAATATATATTATTTATTAAGATTTGGGTTTTGTTTTTAATAAAGGAAAGGAGTTAGGAAATATAAATATTTCTTTATTTATGGAAAATTTGGAAGAATGAAAATTTTAAGGGAGTGAGTAGAAAAATCGCAAAAAAAAATTAGAATGAGAAAAAAAGCAAATTCGTTGATAATCACATGCATGGTCTTTTTGATATTCCGAATTTACCCTCATTCGGATCAAACAATCGACATAAAATATTCTCCAGAGAATTTAGATAAATTGTAACTATTTTACTAAATCTCTAATATTTTATTTGAAATTTGAAATTTTGCTAGTAAATCTAGTTTATGTTATCTTTTCGAATATATCTTTTTTATTAAAGAATTAAATATTATATAAAAATACATATTATTATTATTATTGAATCAAATAATCAACTTAAAATATCCTTCAGAGAATCTAGGTAGATTGTAACTGTTTTACTAAATCTCTAATATTTTATTTAAAAATTGAGATTTAGCTAGTAAATCTAGTTTATGTTATTTTTTCTAATATATATTTTCATTAAAGAATTAAATATTATAAAAACTACATATTATTATTATTCTTTATATAAGTAGAATAACTTGAAATGCGTGAAAATTAAAAACAAAAAAAACAAATTTTCCTAATCTTTCTTCTTCCTCTTCACCGCGGAGCTCCCTTCCCTTCGTTTTCTTCTTTGCACATGATTTTCTTTTTATTCGATCTGGACAGCGGGCTTCCTCGCTCCATCGCCACAAACTAAGTCGTTGCTGTCTTTGTCACCGATGTGCGCCACCATCGCCGGTTGACTTGCTTGGTGTAGTATGAGTTGTTTAGTTTTTTATTTTTAATATGGATTTTTGGATATCCATTAAATACTTATTTGAGGATTTATTTGGATTAAATTGTATGTTTATTGTTGTGACCAAAGGTTTCGATTTGGAGTTTGTTTTGAGAATTAATTCAAAATTTCGTAAGCCAAAAGAGGTGCAAGATTCTTTCATTGACAAATCAACAATGGAACGCCACATTCACATTTTTCTCAACAAGCTTTCATGTGCTTCCATTGCCATTGTCACTCTCACCCTCATCTTCGTCGTGAGATTTCACTTCTCGCAAAGCTCGTCTCCATTGACAAGAAAGTTGGCCATGAGGTAGAGTGTTCGGTCGTCATCTTGTCACTACTATGGTTAGGTACTTCTTTTTCTACTCTCAATAAAATAAATTACACTGTAATTCATTTAATTCATTTTTTATGTTGACTCATTTTACTTTACTTTCTTCTACTCAAATAAAGTTTTTGTATTTGAGTTAGTAATTCTTTTGTTTCTTTTATGCTTATTTTTTATTTTATTAGAGTATTTGAATTACACTGTAATTCTTTTGTCATTTTTTGTATTTGAATTAGTAATTCTTTTGTTTCTTTTATGTTTATTTTTTATTTTATTAGGATATTTGAATTACATAGTAATTCTTTTATTTCTTTTATGCTTATTTTTTATTTTATTAAGGTTATTTGAGTTAAACTGTAATTCTTTTATGATTATTTTTTTTATTTTGTTATGTTAGTGAACTATCTAGCATAGATGGTGTAGACAAACATTTTGTTCAAACTCTATTCAGTATGATGGGGAAAGAAGAAACATTTTCTGGTGAGGTTAAATTAATGGAATGAATCTTGTTGATACAAAATTTTTCAGTACTATGATGGTATTATTCAAATTACTCATTTGATTGGGCGTCTATTTTTTTTTTTTTTTTTGATATCCAGTTTTTAATAATTCAAAATTTTTATTCTTGGTTTGATTTTGATTATAAATTTATTTGTATTTTGAGAATCAAATATTTTAGTTTGTTAGTAGGTTGTATCGATTTTAAAAATAAGTATTTTTACAATAAATTAATAGCAGAAAAATCTTAGTTGTTGGGATTTGAATTTGAATTAGTTAAAGATATTTTGGTCGGTTGTTAATTTATAATTAAAAATATTTAATTTATTTTTCCATTTTTATAATTTTCATTTTATTTTGCTATTTGTCAAAACGAAACCTTAAATTTTGCTATTTATTTGGTTGACCATTTATTTATATATATAAATATATGTTTCTAAAAGGGCTTATTCTTGTAGCACAGCGTGTAACGCCCTGAGTTTAGGAGGGGGACATGAATGAACCGATACCACATCTGAATGAGAGGAATCCTAAGGACATGAAAGTAAGGTTAAAAAAGGCTTAAAAGAAATGAAAGTTACTACCTATACCAACAAGGTATACCTTCCTTTTCGGTGGGTCAATCATAAAAACTTCACAGTTAAGTGTGCTTAGCTTGAAAAAATTCTATGTTGGGTGACCTCCTAGTAATTTTCCTAGAATGCATGTGAGTGAGGACAAAGCATGTTGAAAGGATCCGTGTTGGTTTGTGGGGACAACCTTCACTCTAATAAGTCTTTAACAAAAGTAAGGATCATATGGATGATGTTGCCAGGTCGCAGGGGATGCAGGGAAATGTCGGGGTCGTTAGGGACTGAATCTGAATTCTGAGTCTTGGTCTGAGTCCTGGGCGTGGGGCGTTACATGACGTTTCTTCCTAATGTTTTATTGCTTTGTTTTTTAAAAAAATGCCTCATAATGTGTGTCAAATAAAAAAGGAGAAACTCTTTCTTTTTCATGAACTCGTGTCAGCCGCTACTCTCTTTGTGCCTTCAACCAGCTGTCATGTGATAACTTGTAGAAATACAAGTATTATTTTTCTTCATTCAAGAAAATTAAGGAAAAGTAGTAGAAAGCACATCAATTAGACTTAGAATTATGCATTGTGTTTATCATGCGTTCACAGGTTTACAAAGCGTTGAATCTTGTAAACTATGGCTTTTTTGTGGTTTTCATCGCAAGATTTGAGAGAAAGAAAAAGCAATTGGGCTAAGGGCAACTGTCAATTATTTTCAACGAATATAACAATTGGCAAGATTGTGAAGCAATGTAATGAGATGAAACTACTTGAAGCAGTGCCAAGAAATCTAAGAGACATTGAGAACACATGAGGTATTCCATTGCATAGAAGACTTAGGGACTGAGAATCAAATTAGGTGCATCTTTTTCGGATCATGGATGGGACCCACAAACGCATAAATAGACTCTGAAAAACAAGGAACGTGTTTAGTGGGCAATGAGTATTTGGGAGCCTATAAATATCAGTATGGAAGATCAAGAAGGGACGTATATACAGACATTCAAGTTGAAATTCTGCCAAATTCCAAACTCTATACTCCATTCATTCATCAGACTAGAAGTTACACAGTCATCAATCAACCTAGAAAAGCAAGAAATTATGATCCACATCTTGAGTTTTATCATATTTTTATCGTCTACATTCATTTCAATTTGTGATTATATTACAAAATTGATATTGTAACATAATCTAATTATCAATATGTTCACTTCGACTTCCATTACATATTCACCTCTGGTCTTCATTTCTCACATGTGTAGCTAAATTTATCAAAGGGTTAGAAAGTTTGACTCAATCATGTAGGATTAACAGGATACCTCTCAGCTCAAGATTAAGGTCAAGCTATGTAGGTCATCAAAGATGAAATAATCAGTTTTATACATTAAACAATGTTATAATGTAAAAGTGACTATTTCATGGTCCAGTCTTATGCAAACTCTTTCACATAGGACGCCTCTACTCACATGTCTCTACATGTTAGGATCACATCGGTTGTACTAAATGAAAAGTGGGTTGTATCCATAACGTCCTAGAATAAGGTGTCCAACCTTATTCCTATATTATAGACAATTTAGACTATCAACTTGAACTTGATCCTCATTTATGTCACTACATAAAGTTCAAGTATTCATACTAATAGTCATGGAATCTTAGTTTTTTGGATTCATAGTTTATAAAGAGAAAAACTCTTATTCAACAACAATTTTATTAAAAATACTTCAACTCCAATACCAATTTTATTGAATAATAGAATAGCTTAGCATTCACAAATCACGAGTTTTTTAGGACATAAAATCCAACATACTTCCATTTGGACTAAAACTTCAATAGTACTATATACAAATGTGGAGTTTAAGTAAGAAAAATGAATACAATAAACTAGGGCATACATCAGATACATACCCAAATTTATCCCATCTGTCCTAGTTTACAAAACCCTTAATCAAGACTGCCTAGGTAACCCTCAAACACTTTAGTCGTGAGAGCCTTAGTAAATGGATCAGCTAGGTTAATTATCGAGGCTATATGAGTGACTATCAAATCTCCTTGGTGTACAATCCCCCTTATGAGTTGGTACTTTTGCTCAATATACTTACCACACGGTTATGTCTTCGAGGTTCTTTGAAATTTGCAACTGCTCAGTTTTTATCACAATAAAGCCTAATTGGAAGACGTATATTTGGTCCAAATTAATTCCAGATCAGTCAAGAACTTCCTAAGCCATACTGCTTGTTTAACTGCAGTCCAATGATCATATCCAAAATTGAACTGATACCTTCTGGCTATTCCTACAACATAGCATATGTCAGGTCTTATACATATCATAGCATTCACTAGGCTCCCAATTGTTGATTGATAGAGAATATGTCTAATATCTTCAGCGTCTTGAGGTGCCTTAGGACGTTGTTTTTTAGACAGATGAATTCCATGCCTAAAAGCTAATGCACCTCTTTTGGAATTATGCATCTAATATCTAGACAACATTTTGTCAATATAAGTTGTTTAAAGGGTAATGCACCTATTTCCGACATTCTAAGGTGTTTGGAATCTCCAAACTTTGAGGTAAGGTAGTTAAGTTAATGGTTAAGACTTTTACATTAGAACAATGTTTAGTGTATAAAACTGATTCTTTCATCTTTGATAACCTAGGTAACTTGACCATAATCTTCAGCTAACATTGAACACTTGTTTATTCTTGATAATTCTTAGATCTTCATAGGTCAAGGCAACTCAACAGTGCCTACCCATTAGACCTCTTAGAGGTAAGACTTGGTGGATAGTTGAGGACATAAGGTGCAAGACGAAATTCAATTCTACCCGTTTCTAGAGATAGTAGAGAGTTGTTATTTTAAGTGTTGACTCAATGTCTTGAACAAATGGCCTCGCCTTCTCATTGGCTCGAGAGGGATTCGATTTAATGGTTGGACCATAAACTAATTGTTCATTAGAGGATCAACTGAGGCTTAAGAAACAAGATGTAATTTTTTAGGTAAAATGATATTTTGACCTAATCGAAATTACGAACAATTTGTAAAAAAAAACTCTATTTTCTCACAATCTCCCCAACCCTCACACTCGATACCCCCATCTCCAACACTACCCATGGTTGACAGAAAAGACAAACGACGACGGACGAGCGATGCAAATGAGCGAACGAGTGGACGATGGCTCACGACGCAAACGACGACGGACGATGCAAACTGTTGTATTTAATAATTGGCTTAACTTAATTCTTTTCAAAGAATATCTTATTTAACTATATGATTATTTCTCTCTCTTAGTGGTTGAGATATTCTTGGATAGATATGATTTGAAGTAGTTATATCTTCTGAAAATTATTATGACTATATATCTATTGTTTGTTTGACCTTGGGCGTGTGACTTGATCGAAAAACTGAAAAAGAATCTAAAGGTGTGTTTTGCAGCTCTGTGTTTTTTAACACTTTCATTTGGAGATGCTTAGTTTCATTAAGCCTATGTAGGTGTTCTCTGAAAGTGTGAAAGTGTGAAAGTGTATATGCATATGAATGCATAGGGTTATTCTCTTGAGGGGGAGTATTTTTAAACAAAAATCTTGGAGAACTTAGACAGGGGGAGCCTGTGGTTATATGAGATCATAAAGACTCAGTAAAGACAGATTACTGGACGATTCGGTGAATTGTAAAGACGAGTATCGGCTGCAAAGATATCTCTGCCGTATCTGTGTTACTATAGTTATTATCCTAAGTTATGACAAGTGTTGTAACTCTGTGAACTATGAAGAGTTTCTGTGATAATAATAATAATGATCTCATCAGGGTGAAACCCCCCAGATGTAGGCTATATTGTCGAACTGGGTTAACAACGTCTCTGTGTTTATTTCTTCTTATCTAAGTATCATCATATTACATCTATATTGATATAAGTGTAACTACTACTGAAAGATCCTAACCGATTTTTTAATTGGTATCAGAGCACTGGTTGTAGCAAAAAATCATTATGGATGCACTAAGAGAAGGTTGTTCCACCAAAAGACCCCCTGTACTTGATGGGACAAACTATGCGTACTGGAAGGCGAGAATGACAACATTTTTAAAATCCATGGATCAGAAGGTATGGAGAGCAGTTTTGATTGGTTGGAACCACTACAAGAAATTCAGTGTTTAGTGACAAGTTTTTAGTGGCATAAGTAATTTTTGTCGCTAAAAAGTCATTTACAGCGACACGTAAAAAATACTTCACAAAATATTATTATTAGCGACACATTTTTAATTCACGCCACTAAAAGAATTTGTACTAAATATTAAATACTTTTAGCAACAAAGATGAATGTTGCTAAAACTTTTCCAAATTTTCCCAAATTTCCCCCCATTCATTTTTATTTCTCTCCTACGATTTTCATTAAACAAAAAACCTAAACCCATTTTTTCTCTCCATCTCACTATACTTTCTCTCCATCTCCACAAAATCCACGATCTCCACGAAACCCACACCGACTACAGGATCTGATGACCAATGACGGCTGCTGCGTGACCAACGACGGTTGCTGCGTGACCAAACGTCAACTGTTGCGTGACTAACGATGATCAATGATGATGCAAACAGTTTCGATCTTGTTTTGACAATCGGCGACCCACATCTTCACCAAGCTCCATCAAGTTCCGACGAGGCCCCGAAGAGGTTTCGCTCTTGTTCCAACGAGGCTTCACTTTTTTTAATACTAAAATGTAAGTGTTTAACAAATTTCTTATTTAGAAATGGAGGTTCACATTCAACTCGGGTGTTAGTTTTGAGGAATGTATAGGTACTTTAGCCTATACATGTTGCCTGTGCTGTTGCCTTATACTTTAGTCCTAAAAGTTGGAGAATTGAATAAAAGACTATTAGCAATGCTACAGAGGACCTCCTCTAGTGGTTCTTTTATTATCATTACATGCATCAACCATTTGCTATACAATATACAATTGGTGAGAAAGATATAGACTTCAAAGGCTATGACTACCATTTACTTCTCTTAATTTTCTAATCTAATTTTTGTACTCCATTAACTTGTGCTTTGATTAGGTTGAAATGTGGTGAGTTCTTACTGATTCTTATTAGACATGTAAATGGGACAACAATATCTTGAAATATGGTGAGTTCTTACTGCTTCTTATTAAAAATAAAAAGTGTCCTCAAGGTGTTCGATGTAAGGCCTATGGACAATCCAAGGGACAACAATATCTTGTGCTTGTTTGAAAACTTGTCAGTGAGGTTAGTAGGACCAAACAACTACTTTTTAAGCTCTTTTTCCTTATTTTGTTTTTTCTCATGATTCGACCATTGCTTCCAGCTAAAATGTTTGGAATGGATAATTTTTTTGTTTGTAGACTAAGTGTATTTAATCCCAGAAAACTAGGCCACATGATTTGAAGTCTCTAATGCCATTGCACAGTGTTATTGCTTCTACCTTATTTACTTCGTTGCTTTCTTTGCATAACAACAGTTGAGATTGTCTATCTGAAGGTAACGTTTCTAGTTTTAGGCTTTTAGCTCACTTTATATTGTCAAATTAGCTCACTTGAAATTTTCAACATGTACTTTTCAATAAGATATTAAGATCTTTGAGGTTTATTGTAGTGCTACGATTCTTCGTGTCATTGCAATCTGACACTTCTGTTTTGGTAATTGACACATGTGTTGTTAAACCACCTATAAGAACCTTATTCTGATTTTTTATTGATTCCATAATTCATTGAGGCAATCATGTCCCTGTTATGGCTCCATTTGTTTGGATGTAACCTGTTGTTATGATAAATAGTGATTTCTCGTTTTTCATACTTCCAAAGAGACATAAGTATGAACTCATTGTGTAATAAATTCATCCTGAGCGCTTCCAATTGTTTGTTAATCTATAAATTCATCCTTTCAGATGGATATGAAATTTTTTAAATGAGCTGGAGAGTGTTTAGAGGTTATTAAACTCACTCTCCTCCTAGTATCAAGAATTTAAGATGAAAGAAAATTCCCACATTGAAATTTAGGGGCGATAACTATTAACTTTGCCATTAATTTTTCTATTATTTTTGGACTTGAAGTTTGAACTTATAATCTAATAGTTGAGTGTAAGACCACCATATGTTGCTTATCGTTTTCTGAGTCATATCTCTAACTTATTCCGTTTTATCAAACACTGTCAATTGTAACTCTGTATGGTGTCTCTTAGAATGGGCATCGAGATGACTAAGCTTTTTTATGCTTGGCATGCCCCTCCATTGGTTGACCATTATGTTTGTGTATTGAGCATTGTTTAGTTACTTTGGAGTTTGATGAGTATCTAGATGACTTGATCATTTTTTATGTTTGGCATGCCCCCCTCCTCCCCCTTGGTTGAGTGTTATGTTTCATTTTATCTTTCTATGCTTACATATTTCATTTTTTTTATTTGTCATATTTGATGCACAAATGGTCTTCTATCATGAATTTTGATGTTGACTTCACAGATGGAATTGGAAAGAGTTTTTTGGTTGGTATATGTTATAATTTTGTATGAAAAAATCATGTTGTAGGACTTTTGTTATAGAAACTCGATTATTGTAAGAATTCTAGATATACAAACTATTGGTACCTAGATGGTAACGTGGAACTAACTTTGTGCATCACTTGGTGTAACTTGATAATTAGAACTTAGGTTGATATTGTTTGATCTCTCTCTCAAATTATTCTTCTCACCTAACATCTCGATCAAGTTGGTGTGATTGCATGTTGTTTAGTGATTGTGTTCAAAAAGATAATCTTTAGAATTTTATAAGAGGTTTATATAGTAAATTGGATATTATTTTTCTAATTATAAAAATACTTTTACCGACGTTTTCTATAACGTCGGTAAATCATAGTTTTTTTAAAAAAATAACATCACATTTTTAGTGGCGCAATAATATATGTCACTAAAAGTATACATTTAGTAACGCATGTACGATGTCGCTATAAAAGGTAAATAGTGACGAACAATACGTCACTAAAAGTGGAGTTTTAGCGATGCGTATATGTCACTAAAAGTAGAGTTTTAGCGACGCACAAGCATTGCGTTGCTAAAACTTTTAGCTACGCGGATACAGCGACAGTCCTAGCGACGCGAGGAGTTGCGTCGCTAATACTTTTAGCGACGTTTTTTGGACTTTTAGTGACGTTTTTGATGCGCCACTAAAAATTGAATTTCTTATAGTGAAGCCTCCCAGAATTATAGGAGCAGATGGGGTTGAGATTGCAAAACCTGAAGGGAATTGGACAGAAGATGAGGACCACGCTGCCGTTGGTAATTCACGAGCTCTCAATGCTATCTTCAATGGGGTAGATAAAAATGTGTTCAAACTTATAAACACATGTGAGTCTGCAAAAGAGGCATGAGATATTTTAGCTGTAGCTCATGAAGGTACATCCAAGGTTAAGAAGTCAAAGATGCAGATTCTCACAACAAAGTTTGAATCTCTTAAAATGCTAGATGAAGAGTCCATTGCTAATTATAATGTGAAGGTACTAGACATTGCTAATGAATCATATGGGCTGGGGGAGAGAATCTCTGAGGAGAAGTTGGTTAGAAAGGTATTGCGATCTTTGCCTCACCGTTTTGATATGAAAGTTACTGCGATTGAAGAAGCCCAGGATGTTTCTGCAATGAAGTTAGAAGAACTTTTTGGCTCGCTGTGTACTTATGAATTGTCTCTACGAAGCAAAGAAGTAAGTAAAGGAAAGAACATAGCCTTTCAAACTATTTGTAATGTTGAATCAAACTTCAAGAAAGAGTGTATAAGTGAAGATAGTATGATGGATACCATGGCCTTGTTATCTAAACAATTCACAAAGTTCGCACGGAAGTACAACAGGCGTTCTGGAAGTCAGTCGTCTAGTCATAACTCGAGCAACTTGAGCCCGTTAAAAGTGTCAAATTCCTCGTTTAAGAAAAAAGAACTTGAAAGGAATAGTGCAAATAATTTTCAGAAAAGTGATCGTGCTTTTCGTTGCCGAGAGTGTGAGGGATTCGGACATTATCAAGCTGAATGCCCTACGTTTCTTAGGAGGCAAAAGAAGGAGTTTACAGTAACCTTGTCGGATGATTCTGAAGAAGAGAGTAATATTGAGGAAGAAATCCAGGCACTAGTAGTAAGAGTTACAGAGGAAACTGTGTCTGAGGTTAGTATTGAAGATGCAATGGAACTAGAACTAGCTATGAAAGAAAATCAAATGAATGAAGATCTCAAGTCCAGTGCCGAAATAGAAGCTGAATATATAGAGATATTAGAGCAGCAGAATGATCAGATACTAAAACTTGTAGAAGAAAATCAACGGCTATTAATAATTGTATCTGAGTTGAAAAAAATACTGCGTGAAACCTGCCAGGAGCACGATAATATCACTAAAACGGTACGTATGATGAATTCTGGAACTGATAAGTTAGATAGTATTTTGAGTATGAGAAGAGTAGCCGGAGATAGAAGAGTGTTAGGGTACAACCAGAATAATGGAGGTACAGAACCTAAGAAGCATTCTCACAAGACTCAAGTATATGTAGAAAAATCTACAGCTGTTAGCATCAGAAAATCAAAAAGGAGTTGGGTGTGTCATTACTGCGGAAAACCAGGGCATATCATACCTTTTTGCTATGATTTGCAATCGGTTGTTCAGCTGTCTAAAGGGCATAAGTGTTTCAAAGTTGTCGAGCAAGTATGGAAAGTTAAAAAAGATCAGAATCTAATCATAAGCAATCCAGTTTTTTATTCCAAGTGTAATGTAGCTCTCACCTTGGTCCATAAAATGACCAAGGATGATTGGTACTTTGATAGTGGTTGTTCACGGCATATGACCGAGAATCAGGCAGTGCTGACTGGTTTGAAAGAGTGCAAAGCAGGCTATGTGACTTTTGGTGACGGTGCAAAAGGAAGAGTGATTGGGAAAGGAAATATAGAAGATCAGCAGTTGCCTATATTGAATGATGTAAGTCTAGTAGAAGGATTAGCAGCAAATCTGATAAGCATTAGTCAACTATGTGATCAGGGGTTTCAAGTCACTTTCTCAAAAGATAAATGTACAGTCATAGATGAAAATCAAACCGTGAAGATGATAGGAACACGACTTTCTGATAAATGCTATCACTAGATTCCTAAACAGAGGAATGAAGTGTGTTGTCTGACGAGAGTAGATGAAACAACACTGTGGCATAAGAGAGTCGGACACATCAGCATAGAGTCTCTAAGAAAGACAGTAGCAGAGAATGCAGTGCGTAGTTTGCCAACCTTGTCATTTGACTCAGAAATATTTTGTGGAGATTGTCAGACGGGCAAACAGATCCGGGTGTCTCACAAGAAAACAAATAAAGTTGGTACTAGCATAGTACTAGAATTGCTGCATCTTGACCTGATGGGGCCTATGCAGACAGAAAGTTTGGGAAGAAAGAGATATGTTTGTGTTTGTGTGGATGATTATTCTAGATATACATGGGTTCGTTTCATCCGAGATAAGACAGAGACATTTCAAGTTTGCAAGGCTCTCTTTCTCCAGCTGCAAAGAGAACAAGAAATAACTATCACTCGAATTCGTAGTGATCATGGGAAGAAGTTTGAGAATGAAGCCTTCAACGAGTTTTGTCAGTCTGAAGGGGTGTTTCATGAATACTCTGCACCTATTACTCCTCAACAGAATGGTGTTGTAGAGAGAAAGAACAGAACTTTGCAAGATATGGCGCGAACAATGATGCATGCCATGGATGTTCCTATTAAGTTTTAGGCATAAGCTGTAAATACTGCTTGTCATATATATACACAATCGTGTAATGATAAGGTCCGGAATTACTAAAACTCTCTACGAGTTATGGAAAGGTAAACGGCCAAACATTAAGTATTTTCATGTTTTTGGTTGTTTATGCTATGTTCTGTCAGACAGGGATTATCATCGTAAATGGGACTCTAAGTTAGATGAAGCAATCTTTCTAGGATATTCACCATCTAGCTGAGCATATCGCATATTTAACAAAGTAACTCAAACGGTTATGGAGTCTATCAATGTAACATTCTGTTACAGATTTGCACTTGCTACAGCGAACGATGAGGATGATGACATTAGCGTGACACGAAAGGGTGTGGTGAACGGTTCAAAGTCCTTGAGCGAACAGGCTCTTGAGCTCAATGTTAGAGATACTAGTAATGACTCTGGGGCTGGCTCGAGTGTTAATCCTGTGGTTGAATTGACAGGTGCAACTAATGAGGGACTTCATGGTTTACCTTCTACCAGGGTTCGTAAGAATCATCCTTCAGTTAATATTATCGGAGATCTTGATTCTGGTGTGACGACCAAAAAGAAGGAGAAAGTTGATTATGTCAAAATGGTCAGCAATCTGTGCTTCACATCATCACTTGAACCAACCACAGTCACAGAAGCTTTAAAGGATGAGTATTGGGTTGTTGTTATGCAGGAAGGACTACTACAGTTCGAACGAAATCAGGTCTGGTTTTTAGTTCCTCGGTCTAAGGATACTAATATTATTGGAACCAAATGGGTCTTCAAAAATAAGACTGTTGAGAAGGGTGTGGTCACTAGAAACAAAGTGCGGCTAGTGGCACAAGGGTATAATCAGGTTCAGGGACTTGATTTTGATGAAACGTTTGCACCAGTTGCTAGAATTGAGGCAATTAGACTTCAACTGGGCATCTCATGTCTGCTCAAATTCAAGCCATATCAGATGGATGTCAAGAGTGCTTTCTTAAATGGTTATCTTAATGAAGAAGTCTATGTATCTCAACCTAAGGGATTTGTGGATCCCTTTCACCCAGATTATGTGTACAAATTGCAGAAGGCGTTGTATGGACTCAAACAGGCTCCTCGAGCCTGGTATGATCGGTTAGCTGAATTTCTTTGTACACATGGATACTCACGAGGTCACACCGACAGGACACTCTTCATTAAACGTGAAGGTAACAATTTTGTTATTGCTCAAATATATGTTGATGACATTGTGTTTGGGGGAGTACCGCAGGAACAGGTTAATGGCTTTATCCATCAAATGAAGTTAGAATTTGAAATGAGCATGGTGGGAGAGCTGACATACTTCCTTGGGTTGCAAATACAGCAGTCTAATAGAGGAATTTTTCTTTCTCAAGAAAAATATGCCCGAAATATGTTGAAGAAATTCGGGCTAGACAAATCTCAGTGTAAGCGAACCCCTGCAGCGGCACATGTTAAACTTGGAAGAGGACTTGACTCACCTCACACTGATGAAGGAACCTATCGTAGTATGATTGGGAGTCTTTTGTATCTAACAACTAGTCGACCAGATATTGCATATGTTGTTGGTGTTTGTGCACGTTATCAATCAGAACCTAGGGAAGTTCATCTTTCTCTAGTGAAACGTGTGTTTAAATATATTCTAGGAACAATTGATTATGGCTTATGGTATACCTTTGACACTACTTCTGTGTTGGTAGGGTATTGTGATGCAGACTGGGCTAGGTGTTCAGATGATCGGAAAAGTAATTCGGGAGGCTGTTTCTTCCTTGGAAATAATTTAATCTCTTGGTTTAGCAAGAAACAAAACAATATTTCCTTGTCTACAGCTGAAGCAGAATACATTGCTGCTGGTAGTAGCTGTACTCAGCTTTTGTGGATGAAGCAGATGTTGGAGGAGTATTCAGTTAGTCAGGAAGTCATGACTTTATATTGTGACCACTTGAGTGCTATTAATATCTCAAAAAATCCTGTGCAGCACAGTCAAACAAAACACTTTGATATACGTCATCATTTTATACGTGATTTGGTTGAACGACAGGTGATCTCTCTTTCACATATCTGTACGAGCTCTCAGCTTGCTGATATACTGACAAAGCCTTTAGATAGTTCAACTTTCGAGCAATTACGTGCATGAATTAGTGTGTGTCAAATGGTGAGTTGAGAAGTACTGGTGATTGAGTGGTTGTGGGTCATTGTTATTTGTGTTTGGACTTGCTATAGGTCTTATTTTGACCACAGCCCACCAATTGTCATTTGGTTTCTTATTAATTCATTTGTCTTGACTAAAGTTTTGTTCTCCGCATCTTTTGCACAAAGTCTACTCATCCTGTTCCACTGTCTGCTTCTGAGCATATGCCTAATAATTTGGGTTCTACTGATAGGGATTTTGTGTTGTCTGCGGGGTTTGGGATCTTTTGATGGGGTTTTTGTGCAATCACTGCTTCGTGCACCATCTTCTGAGGGTCCTAGTTCTCGATCGTCTGACTAATTTCTTCCCTCACCCAGGGGGAGAATGTGTGGATATGTGGAGATGAACATGTCTGGATATGTGGAGAGGTTTTGTGTTCATCTTGCTGCTTCTTTTGATTATACCTTGGTTGATTATGCGGTTGATTCTGTTGTTCTTTGCTTCTGGCTGTGTCTGTATTTCTGTTGTTTCTTTTTCTCTTTGATGATTGGGTTTTGTCTGTCTTGTGCTCAGCTGATTATAGTTAGTAGTTATATGGAGATTGTTTGCAGCATCTTAGTGGTATGATTGGGTATGCTTGTTTTATGGGTGATGAAAAGAAATTAAGTTAGCCAAAGGGGGAGCTTGTTGTATTTAATAATTGGCTTAACTTAATTCTTTTCCAAGAATATCTTATTTAACTATATGATTACTTCTCTCTCTTAGTGGTTGAGATATTCTTGGATAGATATGATTTGTTTGACCTTGGGCGTGTGACTTGATCGAAAAACTGAAAAAGAATCTAAAGGTGTGTTTTGCAGCTCTGTGTTTTTTAACACTTTCACTTGGAGATGCTTAGTTTCATTAAGCCTATGTATGTGTTCTCTGAAAGTGTGAAAGTGTGAAAGTGTATATGCATATGAATGCATAGGGTTATTCACTTGAGGGGGAGTATTTTTCAACAAACATCTTGGAGAACTTAGACAGGGGGAGCATGTGGTTATATGAGATCATAAAGACTCAGTAAAGACAGATTACTGGACGATTCGATTAATTGTAAAGACGAGTATCGGCTGCGAAGATATCTTTGTCGTATCTGTGCTACTGTAGTTATTATCCTAAGTTATGACAAGTGTTGTAACCCTGTGAACTATGAAGAGTTTCTGTGATAATAATAATAATGATCTCATCAGGGTGAAAACCCCCAGATGTAGGCTATATTGCCGAACTGGGTTAACAACTGTAACATCCCAAACCTTTTTAAGGTAAATTGTAATTTTATATTATTATTTATCTTAGTAATTTTGGTAAAGTTATA
>JBBPDJ010020232.1:0-23132 GCA_037974625.1 Cucumis cinereus | reverse complement strand
GAGAGATATTCATTTAAATATGATTTAAATGAAATATTAATTAAATATGATTTAATTAATTAATTAATTAATTAATTTGTTAATTAATATTAATTTAATTTTAATTAAATTAAAATTAAATAACTCCCTTGTGGGAGTTATTTTTTTTTGGGGAACGTGGGATGATCCCACGTTTTCCCAAATATCTCTTTAACCTCTCATTCTTCATCCTGAAGAAGGAGAGTAGCAGAATGGTTCTGCGTAAGTTTTTTTTAGTAACCTACGAATTGCAGAAAGTCTAGCAGAGAAAGAAAAAAAAATCTCTCTCTATTTTTCTTCAAAAATTCCCAAAAGTTTTGTTTCCAAATGGGTTCCCACAAGCAAACCTCATTTACTCAGAGGATAGGAGAGGTTCCAATTGGTGGTAGCTACAATTTGGATTTTAGTAGAATTCAGAGACTGCAACCAAAAGTAAGTTTTTTTTTTCTCTATAATTTTATTGACAAAAAGCATGCTTAGCCTGAATTAACTGTTTCTGTATTTTTTTCAATGTATGGTATTTTAAATTTTTCCAAAATAAAATTGAGAATGATTCTGTATTTCTTCCGCTACGATGGGTTTTTATCCCATCACTCCCCACATGACATATGAAATGTATGGATCTCGGATCTTCAACGCTCCACCAAAGAAGAAATGAGGTGCCAATCTAGTTGGACAAACCCTATCTGAGACACCACTAGAAACCCAGTAGCTTCTACATACGATGCAATACATGGATTGGATGGGATAGTGCACTGAGATGTTGCCTCTCTCCTACAACAACTCAAAACTACGGTAGAGGAAGTCTCTCATACCGATTGTGAACGATGAGACTGTTGTTGATACAACTGCGTAGGATCAATATGTTCAACTTCCATCGTTCAAAATCACTAAAATAATTAAAATACAACAAATCACCAAATCCAGTAACAAATTAAATTAAGCATTACAAAACAGTTTAAATTTATTTTAGTTACAAAAATAGTTCATTATATAAAAATGTACATAACATTTATTGCAGTTAAAAAAAAATAGTTCATTGAATACAAATGTACATAAAATTAGTTCATTACCTAGAAATGTACAAATTGTAATAAAAGAAAATAGACTACACTATTACACGTTATTGTCTCGAAGAGGAAGCACTCGATGTACGTCTTGGACATCTATGCTTGTTATGTCCTTCTCCATTACATATTATGCATCTAACTTTTTGGCTAGACTCTCTCCAATCTATTTCATTATGTATTCAGAGAGTTTTTGGACGACCGACCTCTCTAAATAGGTCTACATTAGGCCGAACTTTCGTGAATGACAATTCTGGCCAATAATCCAGATGTTGTATTGGCTAGAAGCGACCTTCATAAGATCGTTTGAAGTGGACAGTTGATAGCATTCATCGATAAAAGACAGATAATTCAAATGCATGTAATTACAAACTGCAATTACATGTGAGGATGGAAGTTTAAATGATAGCATTTGTTACAAAAGCATTTGTTACATGTGAGGATGGACACTTGTTTGTGTTGGTTTTTGTATGGGAAATCGTACTTATTCCAGTCTGCATTTTGAAAGTTTGTGTCTCTCTATCAATTGATGTCACTGTATGTGCAGAAGCTCTTTTTTCTCACTCTTAAGTTTCCTCATGGTATACTTTGTATACCCATCTTTTCGATCGAAGGCTTCGCTAATTTCATATCTTCGACATTCGAAGTAAAGGATTGTGCGATAAAATATTAACTGAATCAAAGAAGTTATTGGTAATATTCTAGCACCTTTAAACACACCATTCATGCATTCAACTGCATTGCTTGTCATCCAACCATATCAATACCCATTATCATATGACTGAGTCCATTTTTCCAACTCAATATCTTCGAAATACTCAAGACACTCAGAGTTCAATTTTTGCAATTCTTTCATGGACCTTATGAACTTGCGCTTTTGATGTTGATTACTTAAACAGCAAATCTTTAAGTTGCTTAGATTTGTATTTGGTATTAATGCTAGCAACATGACGCAGATAGTATCGGTGATATTCTCGAGGTTCACTCCATCCTACTTTTTCGTTGTTAATTGCATAAATAATGTCTCTATGTCTATTAGAGATCAAGCAAAGATCATCTCGGTCGGTAACGTATTCGAGCAATGTCTGAAGACACCATGACCAACTTGACACATTTTTCCCTTCAACAATAGCAAAAGCAAGAGGAAATATATGATCATTTGCAGCAATGGATAATACAGTCAACATTTTGCCTTTATATTTCCCATACAAATGGGTTCCATCAATCTGCATGAGTGACCTACAATATTTAAACGTTTCTATTGCAGGACTGAATAACCAGAAAACTCTTCCAAAAATAGTTGTACCTGGTACATCAGATGGAAGAAAGTATCAATCTAATCGCAACCCTCTTCCACTGTTTGCATCTAACGTACCAAATATTTTGGTTTGACTCTACTACAATAATTTCGTAGTGTTATGTCACACAATATTTTTAAATAGTCAATTGAAGATCTTCTTTGCTGTTAAATAACGTTCATTTTTTAATTAAACAAGAATTATCTACAGGTATGTTCCTAGCTTCTTATGTAAACCCTTGTTGACAAACAGAATCAGTAATGTTCTAGTCTATTTCGATAAACATCTCAGATTCCAATTCATTTTCATGTTCAGTAATTTCTACATTCCCAAACAATTCATCAACTTCTACATCAATATCATTGTCCCATCATTACAAGGTTCAAGAATAACTAGTTCTTCTGGACGCATCGATATATTTAACAACTGTTAAAGTTAGAAAAATATCAGCATCGTAAACCAACCCAACATTATTCTAAGACTTCAATACATTTTATACCTACATTTTCTAGTTACATTTTGTTGTTAAATTTTTTTAAAATTTTTGTTAGTATTTTTTATATCTCTTTTTAAGTATGTTTTGAATTTATACGTGGGTGAATTATGATCAATCATTTTTTTTTACTTTATATTTCACTCTTTTTCTTTCTTTCTATTTATTTATTTATCATTTGTTCCTTGATGTATTCCTTTTGCCTAGCTCTTAGAACAAAGAACAAAAAATAACACAAAAAACATCATTATTTTATTATATATGGGTGTGTGTATTTATGATTCAAGTATTGATATATGAAATTTAAGGTTTCTTTTTTCCTTTTCTTTTTCTTTTTGGAAGTTGGTTTTTTATATTTTGTGTACTTTGCATGTAAAATGTATGTTTATGTGCCTTTAACTAAAATAAATTAGAAATACTTTTTTAAACAATTTTCTTTTGGAGATGATTATTTTTAAACACCTGCCCACAAATTCTCTTAATTTTATCTCACAAAAATAATCTACTCTCTTTTTCTGGTTAAACAAACTATCACATTCTAAACACAACACATGTTATGTCATAATCGATACCCAACTTATAACACATAGTTCTTAAATTATAAATCATCTAAATTATATTTATACATCATAAAATAAATACAAAAATTAATCTAACGAACTTAAGAAAAAAAACAATTCGTAGCTTGAACGAATGACGACGACGATATGCGACGGACGATGACAATGTATTGCTGCGACGATCGAGAACGAAAGGAAAGAAGAGAAACAATGATGACGGTTAGTATTCTTCTTGTAAAAAATAATATACATAAAAATAAAAAATATTATTCATACCTTAGACGGACGGTGATGGAGATGGTGACAGTGGCGGACGACGACGACTGGATGATAGTTTCCTTTGATGTTGTGGGCGACTGAAGACAGAGGTGGATTAAGAAAAAGAATGCAGTTTGGGGGAATGAAAAAGAAGAAGGTAGATGAAGAAGAAGATGGCAGAAGCGACGTTATGTAAGGTTTTTTTGGAGCGAAGTCGTGGACGAGGTACCCAGTCGTGTACCGAGTACGCGACTTCAGGTCCGGTCGTGTACCCAGTCCACGAGTTAGCGAAATCGTGTACTCGGTACACGACTTCACTACCTTATTTTTTTACATTTTTTTGAGCCAACCTTATTTTTGTCATTAATTATTAAAATAATATTATTTTTAAAAAATATCAATTATATATAAACAAAATATTATTAAACTAATAAGTGACAAGAAATAGTACTGCAATAACTCAAAAAAAAAGAAAAAAAAAAAAGAAAAAAAAAAGACAAAACAACCATAAACTTTCCAAAACCAAAACTAAGTTTGGGCAATTGTATAGCTTTGAAACTTAAAACTAAGATCCCAAAACTCACTCGTTTCAACTGTTCATTTCATCGTATCGGCTTGTTCTTCATCATCTTCTTCTTCTTCTTCTTGCTCTTCGCCAAAAATTCACATATAAAACGGCGAATTTTCTTTTCCAGATCAATCAGGCCTTCGTCTGAGTTTCAACATGGGGTTGGGTTCCCTTGCTTCCAGAGTTGTCAAGCCTTCCTCCAGGCTACTCACCTCCCAAAACCCTAGAAATCTCCTCCATTTTCGACCCATTTTCTCCACTACTGAGCTTCGCAACGCTGATTCTTCCGCTGCCGCCCAGCCCCAGGCCGATCCTGCCCCGCCCCCTCCTCCTCCTCGCACCCCTCTTGCTGGCGCTCGTGTCCACTTTTCCTCTCCTGAGGATGCCATCGAGGTCTTCGTTGATGGGTACCCTGTCAAAGTCCCTAAGGGTATGACGGTGCTTCAGGCTTGCGAGATCGCTGGGGTTGACATTCCTAGATTTTGTTATCATAGTCGCCTTTCCATTGCTGGGAATTGCCGTATGTGTCTTGTTGAAGTTGAGAAATCCCCCAAACCTGTTGCTTCTTGTGCTATGCCTGCTCTTCCTGGTATTTCCCCCCTTTTCTTACATAGAATATGGTTAATTCACTCCATGATTTTGGTTTTCTTACATTTGTATTATGTTAATTGATGAACGATTTATTGTCTGATGATATGTTTGTTGTTTATGTGATGCAATTAGAGAATTACCGTTTACCAGTGTTTTTTTTTTTTTTTTTTTTTTTTTCTGGTGTTGGGGTTAATCTACTGCTATGCCATCGGGATGATTTAGACAGTAACCGTGATTTGCTCTCTGGATATGACTTTTAGATTGCATACTTCACTTTTTCTGGTTGGGTTTATTAATTGTGTGGATGATTCACTGCCTATGTGTAGGATACTCTGCTTCTTGAATTTAAGGCAATACTGAGATTCTTTAAAGAATTTAGTTTGTGAATAAATATGGCTTATGCTGTGTATTCTTGAGTGATGAATGAGAAAATAATTTCAGAATGGTAGCTCTATGCCTATCTATCTGAAAAAATGCATGGTTTGTTTATCGTGTGGATAAGATGGTAATCCATTCATTTGAATAATCTGCTTTCTAGGAATGAAAATTAAGACTGATACCCCACTGGCAAAAAAGGCTCGAGAAGGAGTGATGGAATTCTTGTTGATGAATCATCCATTGGATTGCCCAATTTGTGATCAGGGTGGAGAATGTGATCTTCAGGATCAGTCCATGGCATTTGGGTCTGATCGCGGGCGGTTTACAGACGTGAAGAGATCAGTAGTGGACAAGAACCTTGGTCCCCTTGTGAAAACTGTAATGACACGATGTATTCAGTGTACCAGGTCAGTTATGTAGCTTGCATATTCTATGGAGGAAAATTATTTGATTTAAAGCATTTTTTTTTTCTTTTGGGAAACTTCAAATGGTATAATTTTGACAGAACTAGTTACATGACAATTAGATTTGTGACATTTGTCTAAGAGTTCTTCGTTTTCATTAGCGATACCATGTAAAGTGTCTATGGCTTTTAAGAAGGTGATATTTGAAAATTGTCGTTGGAATTATTGGCTTTACAATAAAACGTGGATTAGTAACTCTCTTCCTAGATTCTTAGTATGAAATTTGTAAGTTGGTTTCGCTAAACATTTTTGAAAATTGTTTGTATGATACAGACTGTTGCTCCTGTTAAGATAGTAAGTTTGTGTTTTTCTGATGGAAGTTTGTACCCAAATTTACTTTATAGTTTGAAGCTTCCTTAGAACTCAAGGACTACTGCCTATTGAACAAATCGTGTTGAAGTAAGGTCGTTTTTTAAACTTCCAATCTTCCATGAAGTCTTTTGAGAGATTTTTGTTTTTTCAACTCATTCTAAGTTGATGTAATTTTTTTGTTCAAAATGTCTTGATAGAACTTTTTTCAATCTGCTTTTTTTTTTTTTTGTGTGTGTGTGTGTGTGTGTACTTACTACTTCTAGACCAATTCCATTGAGTCTTAGATGTTTCATTGACGTGCTCTGAATTATTGAAATTTTTTTTAGGTTAAAACTTCTGACTGGGAGTAAGTAGCTTTCTTATCCAAAATCTCTTTATATCAAGAGCAAATGGAAGAGTATACAATGGAATTAAAAAACCAGCCTCCACAAAAGGTGTCCACACCCTAACTACAGAAAGGGACTCCAATCCGAGAATAAATTAAAGCTGACAATTACAAAAAGTTTGAGAAACTGACGCCCAAAAGAGTTAAACAAATCTAACAATTCCATTGGAATGAAAATTTGAGCTGTCAGTTTTCTGAATGGAGATTCTTTGAGAACTATGGACTTTTCGAGTGGTGAATTTTTTTTGTAATTATCAGCTTTATTTTCATCCCAAATATTGAAAGAGAATAGCTACCCTCGAAAAATTTTCACCACTCTCACCTTCTTTTCATCCCAAAGATTGAACTTTCCTTTTGAACTTCCAGATGCCTCTACCATCTTATATCAATAGAAATCCATTCCCTCGATAGTGTTTTTGACTTTCTTATTTGCTCCAATGACCACTAGGACATGGACTTTCCAAAATTTAAAAGCCATAGAAAGTGGTTTTCAAGATCAATTTTATTTTTCTAAATTTGGATGAGATCTCAAAATTCTTTCTATAAGTTGTAAAACTATACAAAGACACTATTATTATAAAAGCTTAATTTGAAAAGATACTAGAAGTAAAATTGCTTAGTAAACAAGCTATAATTATCTGGATCAAAACTGTGGTGGCCTTACTGTGGAGGTTATGGTACAAAAAAGAATAACATAAATAAATAACATAAAAAATCCAATGAAATACTTGTGATGTTTTTCTGACTTGATGGGAACTTGGAATTTTCTCCTACTTGGTGCCTAATCTCAAAATATTTCTTTTATTACTAGTGATGCAAATCCTTGCCAATTAGGAATCCTATTTGGGTTCTCTGAGGCTAGTGGGGATTCCTCATCTTGTTTTTGTAATTTCGCCCTTCCATTTATAAATATTTTGTTTTCTATAAAAATAATCTTTATTTTAGTAAGAAACGGTAAATTATGAATATTAGTGTTTAAGGCACATATCAGTTGATACCCCTAAACTTTGGGGATTTTATCAATATAACCCTAAACCAATAATTGTATCAATTCAACCCTAAACCAATAATTGTATCAATTCAACCCTAAACTAATTGTTATAATATATAGACCCTTAATTGTAATTTTACATACCATTTAGGGTTTCTACATTCTCTATATATATGTATCTATACTATGACTTTATGTGATATAGAAATACTTTTCTCTCGAATTATTTATCTGCATGGTATCAGAGCATCTAGGTTTTATTTAGGGTTTGAGGAAAAGTTTAGGGTTTGAGGAAAATATTCGTGTGACAGCTTCAATCTCCTTAGGGTTAAACTTCAAGGTCATCTTCGAGTGGCCGTTTGTCGACACCGTCCATCTGAGAGGAAGTATCGTCACTGTCCGCCGCCGTCTGGTCTCGAAATCTGCCGGAAACAGCGGTGCGTGAAGCTCACGTGCCGTCGTACTGTATGTCCTCACGCGTCGGCGCGTGGGACATCCGTTTTCACTTCCGTCTTCTGGGCTTGTCTCGAAAGTGGTTTTCCGGCCAGCCTGTGAAGTTTGGTTGAATTTGGTTTATTTTGTTTGTGTGTGCAATCCAATCATTGTTCATGTGGATGAGATAAAGAACTTGGTGGTATCGAATGTCATTCCCTTAGCGTCCAAGATCACCGAACATAAATTGAATGGATCTAATTATTATGATTGGCGTCGGACAATCCTCTTTTATTTGCGCAGTACTGATATGGATGACCATATGACTGAAGATCCCCCCACTGGTGCGAAGCAGAAGAAGGATTGGCTTCGCGATGACGCTCGTCTTTATCTTCAGATAAAAAATTCCATTGACATTGAGGTCATTGGATTAGTTGATCATTGTGAGTCTGTTAAGGAACTTTTGACATTTTTAGAGTTTCTATATTCGGGTAAAGAACAAGTCCTTAGAATGTTTGATGTTTGTATGCAGTTCTTCCGTGCCGAACAAAAAGTTGAATCTGTTACTAGCTTCTTTATGCGCCTTAAGAGGATAGCTGTTGAACTTGCTTTGTTATTACCATTCAGTGCAGATATTACAGTACAACAAGCTTAACGCGAAAAGATGACTGTTATGATCTTTTTGCATGGCCTCTCCCCTGAATTTGGAATGGCCAAGGCACAGATTCTGTCTGACTCTAAAATCCCGTCGTTAGATGATGCTTTCACTTGTCTCCTTCGTATTGAAAGCTCTCAATCTCCTGTGCTTACTTCTATTCCTCAATCTAGTAGCGGTCTTGTTAGCAAAAACCATACCATTCAGAGGAATAGTTCTATAACTGTGTGTAACTACTGTCTTAAGTCTGGTCATTTGAAACGTGATTGTCGAAAGTTGTTGTATAAGAATGCTCAACGTTCTCAGCATGCTCAGGTAGCTTCTACGAATGATATGACAGAGCGGTCAGTAACTATATCTGCAGACGAGTTCACCAAATTTCAGGTCTACCAGGATTCATTGCGAGCGTCATCTTCCTTTGCTCCTATTGCAACTGTCAACACAGGTAATACCAAATGTCTCCTTACATCCTCTACCAAATGGGTCGTAGACTCTGGTGCCACAACCCATATGACAGGTAATTCTCGTTTATTTTCTAGACCATTGTCCCCTACCCCTTTCCCCTCTGTCACTTTAGCAGATGGTTCCGCATCCTCTGTTCTTGGGTCTGGCACTATTCCACTTACCTCATCTTTGTCTTTGTCTTCCGTCTTACATTTGCCTAACTTGTTCTTTAATTTAATTTCTATTAGCCAACTTACTCACGATCTTAATTGTGTTGTCTTGTTCTTTCTTGGTTATTGCTTGTTTCAGGATCAGGTGACGAAGAATATTATTGGTAGAGGATATGAGTTAGGTGGACTTTATGTCTTTGATCAGCAAGCACCGCAGGGTGTGGCATGCTCTGTCGTTCCTTCTCCATTTAAAGTCTATTGTCGTTTAGGTCATCCATCTTTGTTTGTGTTGAAGAAGTTTCATCCAAAGTTTCGCTCTTTGTCCTCTTTGCATTGTGATTCGTGTCAATTTGCTAAGTTTCATCGTCTTAGTTCGAGTCCTCGCGTCAATAAACGAGCAAGTGCTCCGTTTGAGTTAGTTCATTCTGATAATTGGGGTTCGTGTTCAGTTGTGTCTCAAACAGGGTTTCGTTATTTTGTCACTTTTGTTGACGATCATTCTCGTCTAACTTGGTTATATTTAATGAAAAGTTGTTCTGAGTTGCTATCTTTTTTTTGTGCTTTTCATTCTGAAATTAAAAATCAGTTTAATGTCTGTATCAAAACTTTACGCACCGATAATGCTGGTGAATATTTTTCTCATGTACTTGGTACTTACTTGTGTGAACATGGCATCATTCATGAATCTTCTTGTGCTGACACTCCATCCCAAAATGGAGTTGCTGAACGGAAAAATAGGCACTTACTTGAAACTGCACGCGCTTTATCGTTTCAAATGCATGTTCCAAAGCCTTTTTAGGCTGATGTTGTTTCCACTGCTTGTTTTCTGATTAATCGAATGCCTTCTTCTGTTCTTAATGGTGAGATTCCTTATCGTGTTCTTTTCCCTACCAAATCTTTGTTCCCTATGTCCCAAAAATATTTGGGTGCGTTTGTTTTGTTAGGGATGTTCGACCTCATCGTACGAAGTTAGATCCAAAATCTTTGAAATGCATCTTCTTGGGTTATTCACGTGTTCAAAAAGGGTATCGTTGCTATTGTCCTACTCTTAACAGGTATCTGGTTTCTCCTGATGTTACGTTTTTTGAGGATATACCCTTTACTTCATCACCATCGAGTCCGTGTCAGGGGGAGGAGGATGATCTCTTTATATATGAGCTTACCACTCCCACATCATCATCTTCTCCTTCCTCATCTGCGTCTCCTACTTGTCCATTGCCTTCTCGAGTCTACTCCCGACGAGCTCCACAACATCCTCCAGGCTCATGTCTTCCACCAATACCTTCTTCATCATGCGATCCGGAACCAAGTGATGATCTTCCCATTGCTCTTCGAAAAGGTAAACGCAAGTGTACTTACCCTGTCTCTTCATTTGTGTCATATCATCAGTTGTCCTCTCCCACATATGCTTTTATTACGTCTCTTGATTCCACATCTATTCCTAACACTGTTCATGAAGCTTTATCTCATCCTGGCTGGCGTAATGCAATGATTGAGGAGATGACTGCTTTAGATGATAATGGTACTTGGGATTTGGTCTCTCGTCCTGCAGGCAAGAAGGCCATTGGGTGTAAATGGGTGTTTGCTGTCAAGGTTAATCCTGATGGATCAGTGGCTCGATTGAAAGCTCGTCTTGTTGCCAAAGGTTACGCCCAAACCTATGGCATCGATTATTTGGATACTTTTTCTCCAGTTGCCAAATTTACTTCCATACGACTTTTTCTTTCCATGGTTGCTACCTATTACTGGCATTTGCATCAGCTTGACATTTGCTTTTCTGCATGGTGATCTTCAGAAGGAGGTTTATATGGAGCAACCACCTGGGTTTGTTGCTTAAGGGGAGAGTGATAAAGTATGTCGTCTTCGAAAGTCTCTGTATGGTTTGAAACAAAGTCCACGTGCGTGGTTTGGTAAGTTTAGTCAAGCTCTTTAACGCTTTGGTATGAAGAAAAGTACATTCGATCATTCTATTTTCTATCAACGGTCTGATAATGGTATTGTTTTGCTAGTGGTGTATGTTGATGATATTGTTATTACTGGAAATGATGCATCAGGTATATCGTCTTTCAAAACTTTCCTTCAGGGTCAATTTCATACAAAATCTGAGATAGGCTTCAGTGTTACCGTGCCAATTAAATTATGGTGTGATAATCAAGCTGCACTCCACATTGCATCTAACCCAGTGTTCCATGAACGAACTAAACATATTGAGGTGGATTGTCACTTTATTCGCGAGAAAATACAGGAGGGGTTAATGTCCACAGAATATGTGAAGAGTGGAGAACAGTTAGGAGACATTCTTACCAAAGCTGTAAATGGAGCAAGAATAGGCTATCTATGTAACAAGCTGGGCATGATTGACATATTTGCTCCAGCTTGAGGGGGAGTGTTATAATATATATTTATTATATAGGCCCTTAATTGTAATTTTACATACCATCTAGGGTTTCTACATTCTCTATATATATGTATCTGTACTATGCCTTTATGTGATATAGAAAATACTTTTCTCTCGAATTACTTATCTACACAGGACATGAAACTGAAGGGGGTTGTCGTCAACTATAGACCTTAGTGATGGGTGGACAAATAGAGGTAGACACATATAGAGGTGAATCGGGAATAGGATCAGAAAAAGAAACAACGTTGTAGACAAGAAAATCATCCTCTGACTCCTGATGCTCCCCCAGACTTGTACTCGAAGAGAGAGAGTGAGGAATGTTTAAAGAATGTGACATCATGAGAGACCAAATATTTGTTTAGACTGGGACAATAACACCGGTACCCTTTTTTAACACAAGAATAACCAAGGAAGATACATTTTAAAGCCTTTAAATCCAACTTTGTATGTTGGGGCCGAACATCTCGAACAAAGCAGGTTCAACCAAATATTTTGGGTGAAATAGGAAACAAATGTTGTTTGGGGCATAGGGTACGGAAAGGTATCTCACCTTTAAGAACAGATGAGGGCATGCGATTTATTAAGAAACAGGCTGTGGAAACCGCATCAGCCCAAGGAACGTGCATCTGAAACATTAAGGCTCTAGCGATTCAAGAAGATGACGATTCTTTTGTTCTGCAACTCTATTTTGGGATGGAGTATCGACACAAGAAGATTGGTGAAGAATGCCATGAGAATCTAAATAATACTTGAGTGAATGAGAGAAATATTCTTTAGCATTATCACTCCAGAAGATTTTAAGAGCACCACTAAACTAAGTTCGAATTTCAAACAACTTGAGTTTGCGAAGAAAACTTCCAAATCTAATCAGCAAATCTGGGATAGAACTAAAAAACCCACGAAGAATGAAAACAAAAACTTCTAGGCAAACACAAACCCATGAAGAAAACTTGCACCGTTTGCACGTACTGATTTGGATTAGATGAGTGCGAGACAACTGAGATGCAACAGAACAACTATACTCAAATCCCTAATGGGCGAATGGGTCTGCCTCTGTCGACAATCGACGAAGGCAGAGAATGGATAGAATATGGCGGCAAGGGTTCAACAAGACAAAACCTAGGGCTCTGATACCATGTTGAAATTTCTATATTATTGAATAAATCATAATAATTCATAGTATATAATGATCTATTACATGGGAAATAAATAGACCTCAAAGAAACAACTAAAGGAAAATTCATAAATGGAAAATACCAAAAAGAAAAATAGTAATGGAAAAAACTAATAATCCATAAACCCTAATTTTCCTCTTCAACACCCATTTTGGATGTAAAGGCTTTATGACTGTCAGACAATTTATGATAAGGAAGATAATTTGCAATGAGATATTTGACACATTTAAGAGTACCTTTCCTATGGGCAACTGGAATATCAAGATTTGAGACATCATGCAAGGAATTATGAGAAAAACTAGGAGAATAAGAAGAAGTAAAAGGAGGATGTATGTTACCTGGATCTTCAGAATCATTTATTGGGGTATTAGATTGGTTCTATGATAGATCAACTGTTTGTTCTCGATTCTTTTGAGTCAAGTTTCTTCTAGTATAAACTCGTAGTTCAGGTTTTTTACTTGTCAAGTCAGTCTGTAGTGTTTCTCCATCTGAAGAACTCTCCACACTTGGCATCAAAGAATTGGAACTCATAATTACGGAATCAATGATGTTTGGAATAGGTGAAGTGTCCCAAAAATTATCTTCAAGGTTAGGTGGCTCCCCTTAAGAGAATTTTGGTTAAAAAAAGGTTGATTTTCCAAAAAAGACACGTTCATACTCTCAAAATACTTTTCGATCAAAGAGTCAAAACATTTGTAAGCCTTCCTATGGGAGTCGTAGCCTACAAAAATGCATTTAACAGCTCAAGGGATAGTTTAGTGTGAGTAGGGTTGGGATTATGAACATAACCAGTGCAACCAAATAATTTAATTGATAAGTCAGAGAACAACCGAACAGTAGGAGAAGAATTTTTTAAATGATTTTGAGGAGTTTTAAAATTCAAAACCTTCGTAGGCATTCGATTGATCAGGTATGTAGCTGTAAGGACTGCGTCACCCCACACATATTTTGGGACATTCATAGAAAATATAAGGGCACAAGCAACTTCAAGTAAATGTCTATTTTTTCACTAAGCAATTCCATTTTGCTGAGGAGTATCACGACATGTAGATTGATGAAAAATACCATTTTCATGTAAGAAACTGGTTAATAGTTTATTGAAATATTTAGTACCATTATCACAGTGAAGGATGCAGATTTTAGTTTGGAACTGAATCTCGATCATATTATAAAATCTAACAAAAATTTGTTTTACCTCTGACTTGTTAGTCAACAAATAAAGTTAGGTCCTAACGAGTATGATCATCTATAAAGGGCAAGATTAATCCTTTAGTTAAATGGGACTTCGTCTCCAAAACACAAGAAGATGGAAGAGCAAGAAATTTGGCCTTTTAGCCAAATGGGGTTGGCGGTTCTTGAATGAAGATTTATCACTTTGGAGTAGAGTTGTTGCAAGCATTCATGGTAGAGACAGATTTTGTTGGCACACCTCAGGTAAGATTAGTTGTAGCCTTCGAAGCCCTTGGATAAATATTTCAAGATCGTGGCAAAGAGTGGAGTCTTTAGTGGTGTTTAAACTTGGAAACTGGAGAAGGATCGCTTTTTGGATTGATTCGTGGGTCAATAAAATCCCTCTAAAAACCAAATTCCAAACTATTTCAAATTGCACAATGCCCCAATGGTTCGGTTGTGGATCATTGGGATCAAGATGCTTCTTCATGGTCCATTTCTTTTAGAATATTTTTAAAGGATGTTGAGATACTTGACTTCCAAAGCTTGTTAAGTACCATGGAAAAGGTGACAGATTCTAGTGACAAACGATTTTGGTCCCTTGAAGCACATGGATCCTTCACAGTCAAATCATTGGTAAATCATCTCTCTCTGTCTTATCCGCTCAACACGGCATTAAAGAAGGCTTTATGGAAGACTAATGTCCTAGGGAAGTCAACATTCTGGTATGGATTATAATTTTTGGTCACTTGAATTGTGCCTCGGTCTTACAAAGGAAGCTTCCTTCCCATTGTTTGTCTCCAAGCATTTGGGCACCGTGAAAATGAGAAAAGGAAGACATTCAGCACATCCTCTTTGGGTGCAATTATGCTCAAAATTGTTGGTCTGCAATATTTCAGATTTTTGGTAAAGCTGGGTTTTTGGAAAAACAGCTGCAAACAATTTCTTTCATATATTTTTTTTTTAAAACGGAGACGAGCCTCTTTATTAAATGTATTATAAAAGAGATTAATTCTCAAGGTACAAGAGAATTATACTAAGAGCGAAAAAAGCAATCACAAACAAAAGTACAAACGAACTGAGCGACACAAACAACACAAACGAAACCTTGAGCAAAACAATAGAAAACTAAGAACAAAGAAAACTTAAAATCTTTCAAAAAGAAGCCCAAAAACAGCTGAAGATTGCAGACTAAAAACTTCAAAATGGATGGGAGGAGAACACCAAGGGAGAGCAAGTTGAGGATTGTTGAAAAAATATGTCTCCTAAGTAGTCCTTAAATCTTGTACATGTAATTGTATCATAAGTAAAAAAACATATTTTTTAAAATCAACAATAAACTCGGGTAGATTCAGGTTAGTTTGGGTTATTTAGGTGAACCCATGAACCAACTCAACCCATAAAATTTTCATGTATTTGAACCCAACTCAATCCAAATGAGTTGATAGTTGATCGGGTTTTTTGTGTCGTCAGGTCTTTTGAACACCCCTATGTGAAAGTATTGACATAATTCAATTTACCATAACCTATCACCTTGGACTTTTGGGTTCATCGGTGATTTAACAAATTACATAGGGTTTAAGTGCTCACATCAAAGTTGCTGAAAATGAGAACAAAAGTTTAAAGTAGAGGGAACCAATAACTATCAATAAGCTTCTTAAAGTATCCACATAAATAAATTTAAAGTAAATATTAGAAATCTTTATATTATTTATCTTGAAGATTGTAAATAAGTACCTCAAAAGAAATGCTCTAAAAAACCCTAGCATTTCTTTAAGCTCCAAGAAATCCTAGAAAATTCCTTTAGATAAGAATAATTTCATAGAAATAGTTAGAATATTTTAGACTCCAAGAAGAGCCTAGATATATCCTTTTTCTTCGGCCCAAGGATATCATATCTAAAATAGGAGTTGTGTTCCCATTTGCAGGAGAAGCTAGAGGAAGTGAGGAAGAAAGAAAAACAAGAGACTGATTAAGCTAAAGAGAGTGATAGAGTCTTCTCTCCTCCATCTCTTGAACTTCCTTAATAAAAGCTTCATTCTTCTAAGTATTTGTCTCTTCCTTTTCTGCAAGTTTCTTAATCACAAAATTACAAATTTGTTAATTGCTATCGGAAAGACAGGCCATTACTTTGCAACAAAATAGGTTTCTGTATCCTTTTGATGTCTTCTATCAGATCATTTTTTTAAATTTATTTTTCAAATTTAATTCATTCAAATTGAGAGGCTTTCTTGTAAGGGTTGGGATGTAAGTGCAAAAATTATAATTGGGCTAGATTGAGGTTTTTCTCTTTTATTCTCGTATGCAAGTAGCTTCTAATACTTTTTTTATTATATATTTTTATGCACCAATGAATCTGTTTCTGTTCCAAAAAGAAAAAAGAAGGAAAGAAAAAAAAAATAATAATAATAATAAATATATATATATATATATATATATATAATTGAAAATGGCATTTAAGGCTCAGCATAATAATGGCTTACCAGCGGAAATAGTCACTTCTGATGCCCAATGGTGCAGCAAGCAATATATCAGTAATCCATGGGGACAAAGGTCGTACAGGTTTCCTCTCTTGTTGCTGAGGCATTCCAACAAGTTCCCCATCATTGGTGTCACTTGTCGTGGCAAGGCTGCCACTACTGCTTCTATCTGTTTCACCATTCTTTTGTTCCATCTTGTATATCGGACGATTATAATGAGTCAAGATCCGCAGAATCTCCCCACACGCAAGGGCCCATTGTTCAGAATAATCGTTCTGATGGAAGAAAAGAATTTATGGTGCATCTTCACATCATTCACAATTATAGAATAGATATCAGAAAATAAAGCAACCTAACAATAAGACACAAAACAAGTTAGTGTAACCATTTTGTTGGTGTAGTTTAACAACTTTTGGAAAAAAATGTGGTTTAATTCGGTTAGGTATCACTGAATGTTTTCCAATATTAGTTTTAAGGCTTTTGTTGGCTGTTTGATTAGTTAGTTAACTGGTTAGGGTGGCTACTCCCTATATATTGGAGCCATATTTGTAACAAAAAGCAGTTTTTCCTCAACAAAGAATTTTTCCAGTAAGCTGATTGAATCAGTTTTAATATCAGAGAACCGCGAAGAAAGGACCGAATAGTGGGGAAGAAAAATCCCACCATATCCCACGAACATTGACCAACCATGTGATGAACATTGAATACTCCATGAAAGAAATTAAAGGGCGTTGAATGATATAATATTAAATTTAACTTCACCCATAGCTTTAGCTTTTGGGTTAGTCAGTGATTTAAGATGGTACTAGAGCAAGTGGTCCATGGAGATCTTGTGTTTAAGCCCCTACAATGTAATTTCCTCTCCAACTAAAATTGATCTCCACTTGTTGGATCTTCTTCATATTTCATGGTCACTATGGTCACAAGTGAGGGGGAGTGTTGAATGATATAATACTAAATTTACCTTCACCCATCAACATAAACTTTTGGGTCAGCTGGTAATTTAAGAAAGGGAATACATAAGATATGCTTTATAACAACATAGCCAAGCATCTTTACCTCAACAAAATCAGGAACCTCATATGATTGAGGCCACCACTTCTAAGAACACTGAATGCATACAACAGGCATCAAGGAAGACGCAAGAACTACAATTGGCCATCAAGAAACCCAAGAAGAACCCCCCATAAAAAAGACCAGACTTTCGTTGCATGGTTTAAAGCCACCTGATTAGGGGCAGTGAACTAAAGACATCAATAACTATTTCCGAGTTGATTAAAGGAGAGAGTAATTAGTTCTCCAGGCTGCACTTTTTTAGGGGATGAATATGCTCTAGAGACTAGAAGAGAGAATCCTGAGCCCTTGCATTAATTTCTACCTAGTGATTAAGAGAATTTAAATAAATACGAAACTCAGGATTCAATCCTTTTTCACCCTTGAAGCTGCATCATTAATTTTTTTCTAAGGAAACCAGCCTCTTTATTGATAATAAAAAAGCTCAAAGTACAAAAGGTTTATACAAAGAGCTAAACAAAAAGAGACCATAGGATCAGTAGGTGGACACTCCCTTAGCGCCCTCATCAAATGGAACAAAAATACAGTCCAAAGATACAAAATAAAGTCTTTCAAGAATACAACAAGCATGTTCTGTAAAGCCAAAAAACTAAACAACATGGAAAAAACAGCAGCAGCACAAAAGGAGTAGACAAGAATCTTTCAATGATGGCTGCAAAACATAAGTCGTGAAGAAGATGGCTACTAATGCTCTGGAAAAATGAGGGCCTGCCAATTGAGACTGGTTTCTTGGATGAAGAATGCTTCAAAATCTTTGGGTAGAGTACACCAAGTTGCAGCGTTCCTATTAGCTATCTCAAAGCAGTCCAACCAATACATTTCCTTATCGTGGAAGATTCTTTGATTTCGTTCAAACCAAATTTTTGCGAACACGGCTTTTGATAAGTTTGCCTAAATTAGTCTCAGTTTTTTTTTTTTTAAAATGGGCCCCAACAAAACTTGCTTTACATTTAGGCTAAAAGATTCTCCAAAAACTCAAACTACTTCCAAAATTGAGAAGAACTTCCACCGACAATTTGCAGAGTAGGAACAAGTAAAAACCAGATGCTGTAAATCTTCTCCTTCTTGCTTGCACAAAGGACATATTGAGGGTGATAGGCAGCTGTATGGTAACTTTCTTTGCACGACTGAATAGCAATTCAGGAATCAAAAATCATAACCCATATGAGGATGTTTAGTCTCCTTGGGCATTTAGATTTCCACAAAGCTTTGTATAAATCTCCTATTCCGGATATGATGAGGGCGCTAAGGGGGTGTCAACCTAGTTGAGATGCCCGGGTACGCCTGCTAATCCATCTTTACTGTTTTGTCCTTTGCTCTTTGTATAACCCTCTTGTACATAGAGCATTGCCTCTATTTTCATTATTAATAAATAATAGAGTTTGTTTCTTGTTCAAAATAAATCTCTGTCCAAAGGAGATGAAACCGAGAGGTGCCTTGTGAGAGATTTAATCGAGAAATTTCCATCAGCTTCCAAAGACCATAACCTTCTATCAAGATTGTCCAAGACACTTTTAATTGACAGGTGAGGCATCAAGGTTGAAAATCTAGAATCTCATTATCTTTGAGAAGCCTTCTAAAAATTTTGGACCAAGAGGATATCGAGTTATCCCAATGTGCTGCAGTGGATCCATTTGGTAGGAGTGCAATAAAGTTGAGGGTATTGAGTGCAAGGGAAAAGATTATTGATCTATCCATCAATCCAGAAAGCAATTTTTGAGCCACTGCCAAGTTTGAAGGAGGCCAAGGACTCCACCTTCCCCCAAACTCTTGAGATACTAATCCAAGGGCTCTTTAGGCTATGACTAGAATTTCCAACCGTGTACCAGTTAAATGGTTCTTTTACATGAATGCTTCGAATAACTTGCCTCCATAAAAATCTTCATCATTCATATATCTCCAACCCCACTTGGCAAGTAGAGTCAAATTTTTATTTTGCAGACCTCCCAAACCTAAACATGCATCAAGTTGAGGCCAAATAGCTTTAGCCCATTTAACTGAGTGGTTGATTTTGCTTCCTGAATGCCCTTCCCACAAAAAATTTCTCATTAATCTCTCGAAAGAGGAGGCTACGTTGTCCAGCATTGCAAACAAAGACATATAATATGTGGGAAGATTGGCCAAGACGGATTGGCATAAAGTTGCTCTTCCTCCTCTTGACAGGTTAAATGTTCTCCATTTGTCTAACTTTCTCACTTTATCAATCATTGGCTGCTAAAAAGAAGCTTGTCTCGGGCAACCCCCCAAAGGAAGCCCTAAATATAAAAAAGTCACCTTTTCCGCGGTACAGCCCATCTTTTCAGCCATAGGTTTCAGCTCATCCTCTTCCACATTAATTGAAGCTGCATCATTAATGAAGTCTTTGCACACGGTAGGGACTTTCGGAATATCAATCTCTACAATTAAATTTTAATTGCCTAGAAAGGGGAATCCTTCATCTTTCAAAGCCTCTTTGCATTTCTTTAATTCCACAGAATTTGAAATGATAAAAGGGACTTGAGAAGTTGAATCAATTGAATCTTTACTGGCTTAATGGGACACGATCTTAAGAAGTTGAATCAATTAAATCTTTACTGGCTTAAAAATTTTGTATTTTTAAGCTCTTAAATTCCTTAGTTGAAACTTCTGTCTTATCATCTTTATCCATTATTGGGTTCTTTGAAAAATAAGAAAATAATTTATCCAAAATCATCAAGCATCACAAATCTTTTCTTTTATTGTTTTTAGGTTTTTGTTGGTTGTTTGATGAGTTAGTTGGTTAGGGTGGCTGCTTCTTAAACATTGGAGCCTTATGTGTAACAAAACACAGTTTTTCCTCAATAAAGATATTTTCCACCTAGCTAATTACGTCATGAATTCATCTCATTTATGAAAAGAACTTCAGTTTATCACAAGAATTATACATACGAAAGAAGTCCAAAATACATATAATGTGAAACTGTACCTCAGTGCCAGGGCAGAATAAGGATATAAAAGAGGCAAATGGAGGATCATTTCTGTTATATTCCAGAGCGCCATCAATTATACAAGAAATTATTGGAAGAATAATAGCATGCCCATTCTCAGGATGATGAAGAACAAACAAAGCTGGAGAAAAACATATGAAATAGAATACTCATCAACAGATGATTACACACTTAAAAATTAAAATGTCACGAATTTAAGTGTTGATACCTAAAACATCATCAAACAGGCGTTTTTCCTTCGATTGGAAACGGATCCGAATCAGCTGTTAATTAAATAACAGTCAGTATGCATATATCTACTACTAAAGCCTTGTACTAAAAATAAAATAAAAACAACAAAAGTTGTCTCAAGGGTCTCAAATATCTTGTTTGCTACATAGAAGTGAAACAATTTCCCTAATGAATCAAATGATGGAAATAATTTGAGTGATCCTGTTCTAATCTGGTAAAAACAGAATTTCTGCTCAAAAACACAGCACACCTCAGCAATGTCCTCTGAGAATCGTTCTGATGTAAACTGACCCAAGTACTCAACATATGCAGAACACTGAACCTGTAAATAGAGAGAGCAAGTGCACTAAGAAACATGCAAATGCATTTTATCTCGTGCATCAACCATTTATAACAATATTAAATAACAGCTGACGTAAAACAACAAAGAAACTTCTCTACTGAATTTGTAATTAACCAAAACAGCTTGTGTTTACAAGTATTTATGGGCTGGACAGTACCTTCACAAAGCCAAAACCAACAAAACGGCTAAAACAACAAGCCAAGTGAGTAAATCCTATAGATCAAAGTTAAGTATCATATTACAACATTTAACCAAGCACGAATAACTTAACAAAGAACAGCCAAGAAACAAATACAAAGCTACAAGGCACCTCTTGTGCAATACAAGAAAGCACCCAAGAAATATATTATTCAACGGCTCTATCATTTCATTTATCAATGAAACTTTTGTTTCTGGTTAATAAAATAAATGGTATAATGGTGCAATTGTTGTATGTTCTTTGTTATCTGGTTTTAAACTTTTATCAGCAATAAATTAGGTTAGATTTGCAATTCAACATGTGCATGTCCATTTTGAGGCAGTTACTGCTGCAAAATATGATAGCCTCACTACGTAATTAACTTTTTTCAATAGCATACACGTTGTTGAAATTAGAGCAAATTATGAAAGAACTACTTACTTCATTCTATGCAATAGAGTTCAATATATATAGGCATACATGGAAACACTAGCCAAAAGACTAGTAAATTACAATAAAGGACAAAAGACTAATAAACAACTATAGTTACATATATACTATAACACTCCCCCTCAAACTGACGCATATATATTAATCATGCCCAGTTTGTTACATAAGTACTCTATTTGAACTCAATTCAAAGCTTTTGTAAAGATATCTCCCAATTGTTCTCCAGTCTTCACATATCCTGTAGATACTAAACCTTGTATTTTTTCTCGAATAAAATAACAATCAATTTCAATGTGTTTAGTGCGCTCATGAAATACTTGGTTAGATGCAATATGGAGAACAGCTTGATTGTCACCCCACAACTTAGTCGAAATTGTAGTAGTAAAACCCAACTCAATTAAGAGTTGATGTAATCACATTATTTCACACACTACTTGTGTCATTGCTCTATTTTCTGACTCAGAACTGGATCGTGAAACTACGTTTTGCTTCTTACTCTTCCACGAAACCAAATTCCTTCCAACAAAAACACAATACTCAGAAGTTGATCTTCTGTCTTCTTTTAATCTTGTCCAATCAGCATCTGAAAAACATTCAATGTTCATATGACCATGATCTTTATATAAGATCCCACGTCCAGATGCAGCCTTAAGGTAACATAGAATTTGTTGTACTGCATCCCAATGTTCCATTGTGGATGAGGTCATAAACTGACTCACAATGCTTACCGAATAAGCTATGTCTGGACATGTTACTGTAAGGTAATTAACTTCCCAACTAGTCTTCTGTATCTCTCAGGATCCTTAAATGGTTCTCCATCTTTTAGTAGTTATAGACCAGGCATCATTGGAGTACTACATGGCTTGGCTCCCAATTTTCTTGTCTCAGATAGCAAGTCAAGCACATATTTTCTCTATGACATAAAAATACCTTTCTTGCATCTCATTACTTTAATGCCCAAAAAGTACTTTAGCACTCCCAAATCTTTAGTGTGAAATTGACTTTGGAGGAAAGATTTGAGAGACAATATACCTGATGTATCACTGTCGGTTATAACAATATCATCAACATATACAACCAGTAGAAAAATTCCACTAATATATCTTTGGTAGAAAATCGAGTGATCCGGTTTGCTTTTCTTCATTCCAAACTGCTCAAGTGCCTTACTAAATTTTCCAAACCATGCACGTGGACTCTACTTCAACCCATACAAGGATTTGCGAAGGCGACACACCCTATCTTTCTCCCCCTGAGCAACAAACCCAGGTGGTTGCTCCATATAGACTTCCTCCTAAAGATCGTTGTGGAGAAAGGTATTTTTTATATCAAGCTGATGTAAAGGCCAATCTTGAGATGCTGCCATAGAAATGAATAACCTGACAGAAGTAAGCTTAGTGTCACGGTCCTAACTTCTCGACCGTGCAGCACCATGACATTTACTCAATCATGGTCAGCCTGAAGGCTATCTCTAGCCCATATATGATTTTTCTCGAGTCTTTTACTCGGTCGGACCCTTAGGCAAGGTTCTCTCTAAGCATCATCTTGATGAGTCTTACGCGGAAGCATCTTTTCATTCGATA
>JBBPDJ010020134.1:3939-23224 GCA_037974625.1 Cucumis cinereus | reverse complement strand
AAACAAATAATGAAAAAGATAAGAAAAGAACCTAGACGGGATCCCTAAAATAGTTTTCTAAACCAAAACCATTACAAGAAAAACCAACAAAAGTTTAACCATAAAGAAAAACAAATGCCAAATAACCGTAAGCGGAAGCAAAAATAGGTCTCCTAGTCCCTCCTGATATGGTCTCTGATTCTACTTGCCCCTCGCTAGTCCATTCTTACCTTTGCCTGAAATAAAACATAGAAAGGAATGAGTATAAAAATACCAGAAAGCAAAATCGCTACAGACTCCACTAGGTGACCGTTAACTTTCCCTAATGGCTTGTACTTTACGACACACAGTCGGTGGTTGAGTACTGACAAATATGTCGGAAAAGGCCTCGTACAGACCCCCTTCACGACTCTGTCATAGCAAATCATCCCATGGGCTTGCCCTCAAAACGAATGTCGGAACAGGCCTCGTACAGGCCCCCTTCACGACCTTCAATGACGGGTGCCACACAGGCTGGTCGACTATACGCCACACAAGCTTGTCACTGGCTAGTCAGAATCAAGTCAGCCGTACCACTTGAAAACTGACCTATCGTTTTCCACCAAGTACAAACTCATTAAGTGAGTCAACAGAAACCGTATCCAATTAAACCCATTACAAGCATTATGATCATAATAATCAAAACATGTCTGAAGCAGCAAATATCACAGGTAAACGGTAAATCAACTCATTCATAATCCAAACAGATTTATAACCCAGATACCCTGAGGCCAACCCCTAAAGCAGTCACATAAACCATCTTAACACCTTATACGCCCCAAGCGTAGATTCGGTAGAAGTAATCCTTACCTCTAGTTACAGTGATTTCCTTAATCGAATTAGCTCCAAAAAACCCTAACACACAAAAACTCAAATTAATACTTTTTTTCCGAAAGAAATATAAAACAATTCCATTCGTCACTAGCCAGTTACGAACTCACCAACGAAAAAACAACGAGCAATGGCAGCAGAGACGGGAAGCGACACAACCTCAAAGGCCCAGCTTGGCTCGGCTCGGCTCGGCTCGTGGGAAGCAGATCTGGCTCGCGGATAACAGAGCGCGCGCGGGGCTATGCGGCAAAGTCGAACTGGGCACCGCACGTTGATGGGGTTCGGCTCGGATGAAGAAGGCCTGCGCGAGGAGGGCGCGGCTGAGTTTCGGCTTGGCGTCCTACACGACACGAGGAGATCGGACTCGGAGCGAGGCGAAGCAGCGTCGGCTTGCAGATCCAACATGTTGTGCGGCAGCGAACGTCTAGGCGCGACTTAAACGGAGAGCGACTAGGCAGATGGAGATCGGTTGCGAGCGAGCAAATGGAGATCGGCTGGGCGCGAGCGGCTGGGTGAGACGAAGGATGGCGCGCGACGCGGAAAACGGAGATGGCGTCCTTCACGGCGTTGTTGGGCGCGGCTGCGAGCGATGGATGGCGAGGCTGACGGCGTGGCTGCACGGTGGAGGGAAAAGGAGAAAGATGGAGATCTGGGTGGCTGGCTGTGGCGGAGGGTTGGGCGGCGGCGGCGGCTTGACGGCGTGAGGCGCGGCGGCGGCTAGGGATTGATGGTGAAGATGAAGAGATGCCAAAAACCCTAATTCCCTCATTAATTTAAAAAGGGAGAAAAGAATAATAATAATATAATATATATTATTTTATTCCCTTTTCTTTTTATTTTCTTCCAAAAATAAATACCCCTTCTCTTTCCTCTTTAATTCCCTTTTCTTTTCATAAACCACAAACAAACAAACCACAACCAATTAAAATTAACTCAAACTTTAAACCCAAAATAAACATCCCAAAATTACAGTTTTATCAACATTTAATAAGATAATTAATAAAAATTACAAATTACTTTAAAATTTTGGGATGTTACACACATCTTTTCCTTTTTTACATTTTTCAACCTATCCTTTGATTATTTTATTTTTTTACTTTATTCAATTTGTAATTAAATTAAGCCAATAATTAATTAACCTATTTTTACGACTTTCTATCAAACATAGAATACATCATGTGCCATAGCAATCAAGTGGTCCTGTAGGAGCACATATACCAATGGTATACTTAACAATCAATACAGTTTTAAGTGGTGATTCCATAAGGAAACCATCACACACTCAGTACAATACAGTCCAATCCATAGCATGCAAAAATCCACATTGTCATAATACATCACATAATCATCAAATATCATAAATTCTCATGTTATTTCACAATCTAAAAGAAGTCAAGGTACAATATGCTTCAGTCCACCACAACATATATACAATACCAATAATCTTACTAACAATAGAGAATTCGAAAGTAAATCCCTTACCTCATGATTAGATCCCAAACAATTACACTCCTTGACCTTAAAACAAAATCCCAATTCAACCTAAGCAAAAACTACTAATTATCATTGATTTTATCCCTCAAACTTCCAAATCAAAATTCCAACTTAAATTCCAATTAATTACATGAACGTCGCCAATAAGATCGAGGTGAACCTACGCTGGACAGTGAATTAAATGCTCCTAAAAGCTTCAAATTAAACCCAATTAACCGTTCAAATCAAAGAAAATCAACCTCAAGTAATTCATAACAGGTACCCAAAACGCATCATGAAAAACACCAAAAACCTTACCCAAAACTCACCCACTCAACATATCCGGTGAGTGGCGTCGACACAGGGTAAAACTCGGTGGAAACGAAGCAGAAAGGTGCAAATCAGAATAGATCGGCAGCAGCAGACGTTGGGTTAGCATTGGTAGCGGGTAGCGAAACAAACGGTGGCATGGATCTCATTAAACAGTTTGGGCTTGCGTCAACTGACGATGTGGGGCAACGGTTTGTCGTTGGAGGCGTGGGTGCTAATAGAAGCAGTCAGCGGTCGACAATTTATGTATTATTTTAGTTTTTAATATGTAAATTAATTATTTTATATTTCAAATTTCAACTTCCAAGATCAACAATTTTATTTATTTCTTTTTTCTTTTATATTTGTTTTCATGTTTTATAATTTTTTTATTAGTAATCACCAAATTTGAAGCTCTAATTTCAGCTTTAACCCCTTTAATTTCTTCAATCTTGCAAGTTACTCAAAACTATGAATTTCCAGCTCCGACGACAAATTTCTTCATTTTTCTTGATTTTTTTGGCCAAATTCATTCAAATTGAGCTTTTCTTCAGCTTTCTCTCTCTTTTCTAAACAATTTAGACACAAATTTCACTCAATTTGGTCTCAGATTGAGCTCAAGTTCATCCTTTCCTTCATTGTGTTCAAACTCTTGTCCCATAATTTTCTTTCTCTTTCTCTCGGGTTTTTCTTATTTTCTTCTTTTTCTTCTCTTCAATTCGGTTGACTGCAAAGATAAATAAAGAAATATTTATTGTTCTTACCTCCAATTAGAAGAATTGAAGAAGGAAAATTTCAATTTCCCTTTCCTCCTTATCCTCTCGGACTTCTTTCCAAATTTTTCTATTTTCATTTTTTTAACTAAAAGATAATTAACACTTAATAAATAATAATAATAATAATAAGTTCAAAAATTCTTTTCTTTTCTTTCTTTTTCCTTTCTTTTTACAAAAATTACCAAAATTCACTTGTCACCATTTTTTTTCAACGGAGTTAGATGATTACACATAGCTTTGTAAAAGTTTTCAGTTACAGATTACTTGCAAAAGTCTTCAGTTATGCATTCCTTTATGAAAGATTTTGAAACGCATTGCTTTGCAAAGTTTATGATATGTTTCATCAGTATGATATTTATTTATTTCAAACCATGTGCATTCATAAGTATGTTATCTAAAGTATTTCCAAGTTTATGAATCATTTCTAAAGTATGTTGTTTATAAATTGTCATTCACTGAGCTTTAGCTCATCCTTCCAAATGTTTTCTCACTTTTCATGTAGAGAACGTGATTCCTGAGCCTGACCTATTGCTGCCTTTCTACTATCAAAGTTTGAGTTTGGCTTTAGGTCATAATCATAACTCTATATATGCATATTTTGGCCCGTAGAATTTTATAACAAGTGAGTTGAGTTGTATGGGACACTTGTAAGACTAGTTATGTAAGTAAGTTTTATTTACATATTTATCAATTATTTTCGTTGTATGTTTCTTAGAGTAAGATAAGTAAGCCGTCAGTGAGTGCCATTAAGATAGGAACGTTACTTACTTTTCATTACATGTTTATCAGTTATTTTCGTTGTATGTTTCTCAGAGTAAGTAAGTAAGCCACCAGTGACCGCCGTTAAGTTAGGAACGTTACTTACTGGCTTCACGTCATCTCTTAACTAAGAGTAGAGGGTCTGGGAGAGGGTGTAACAATCCTAAATCCTATAAAAAGAGAATAGGAAAATTTGGAATGAAGCTCGAGAGGATAAGGAGGAAAGGGAAATTGAAATTTTCCTTCTTCAATTCTTCTAATTGGAGGTAAGAACGGTGGAGATTTCTTTATTTATCATTGCAGTCGGCTGAATTGAAGAGAAAAAGTAGAAAAAAAGAAGAAAAACCCGAGAGAAAGAAAAAGAAAATTATGGGTCGAGAGTTTAAACACAGTGAAGGAGGTGATGAGATTGAGCTCAATCTGAGACCAAATTGTGTGAAATTTGTTTCTAAATTGTTTAGAAAAGAAAGAGGAAGCTGAAGGAAAGCTCAATTTGAAGAGATTTGGCCAAGAAAACGAAGTTTTCGTCGTTGGAGCTGGAAAAATTCATTTTTTAGTAGTTTGAAAGATTGAAGAAATTGAAGGGGTTAGAGTTGAAATTAGTGCTTCAAATTTGGTGGTAAGCTCAATTTAATTTGTAGAAAACTCATTGAAAAATTTGAGTATCGAAACTTTCAGCTTGAATTTTCGTTTATTCACGAGGAATTGGACGGTCAAATCTTGATATAATGTTGTTTAAGTTATGGATAATTGATTGGCAATAGTTAGAACTTCTAATTTTTGTCGAAAAAAGAGAATTTTGACGTCGTAGTCTCGTTTGAATGCTCATCGAAAACTTGGCAAAAAATTGGAAATTTTCGAAGGTTGAAGATGAAGTTTTAAGCTGACCGTCATTGTATGTCTGTCATTAAAAAGTCTTTGTTGTTGTTTGTTCGTCATTAAAACTCGAGGACAGAATGCTTTAATACCTTATCTTCAAATATCTTATTTAAGCTCTCCTAGTCCATCGTACTAGTATCTCCTATACGAGACTCAATGGATTTCCACCAACCTTCTGCTTCTCTCTGCAGCAGAAATGTTGCCAATCTGACTTTTCTTCCTTCAGGACAATCCATTACTTTAAAACATTCTCGAACAAATTCAGCCATGCCTTCGCATTAGTTGGGTAAGTTGAACCCTAAAAATTGTTGCTCCCAAGGCTCTGTGCCGTTCTATTCCATACTTTTTCTTTGGATCATTAGACATTGATCCAAGCGATTCTGCTAACCGTTGGGCAAATCTAGAAAATATTTTATCTTCTATATTAGGTTGTTCTCTTGGGGTACTAGATTCCCCTTCAAACTGAGCTTAGGTAGGATCTCGTGTCCTTGCAGCCTCCTTCTTATTTTGTCTTCAAACGAAAAGGCATAACTCCTGTAACATATCAACTTATTAGATATGTTACAATTACCTGATTAGTATATTATTACTTGAGTCAGAAAATTGGCAACTCTCACTCATACAAATCAAAGTATAACCTCTCGTGGACAGAAGTCCAAAATACACTCAGGATTAAGTCTAAGACGACTAGGTCATCCTATTGAAATGGTAACTTAACTAGTCAACGGACTTGCATCTAGTCATTAATATTTTGTGGTCCAATTTTATGCAAACTTAGGATATCCCCACTCACAGGTCACCTACACAAATTTTTTAGATCATTATGTTTGTATTAAATACAAAGTGAGTCATATCCAAATTGTTACCAGGATAAAAGTAGTAGACCATATTCCTATACTACAGACCCTCAAGACTCATAAGACAAGCTAGGATGTTAGTTTATTTTAATTAGGGTTATTAAAACAAAACTGATACACAAGAATCAATAATTCTTATTAAAACAATAACAATAACATTTTATTAATAACAATCAATTATTTACATTTACTATCTACGAATTTTAGGACGTAAAACCCAACATTATATATGTATGTATGTCTCTATTTATATTGACTCTAGAGCTTTGTGGCACTAGCTTTCCTAATTTAAAATTTTTTCTTTTTGGTGATTTCTTGGGCACCAACTTCAGATCTTATATATATTTGGGGATACTTTAGCAGCCAAGGCACGAAATTATTGAGACCTAAAAGTGAGATTTTTCCCTAGAAAAGTTAGTGAATAGTGAGACTATTAAAGTGTTGTTTGCATGTGAATAGACTCACAATTTCATAGCACAAAGATTCGAATCACTTTTATGAATACCTATTGTTGAAACTTCCACATATGGCATGATTTTAGGGTAAGGAATTGTAACACCCCAGGTCCACGATTCGGACATGGACTCAAAATTTGGATTCAGCCCCTAACAGTCCCGATATTTCTCTGCATCCCCTGCGACCTGGCAGCATCATCCATATCATCCTTACTTGTGTTAAAGACTTATTAGAGTGAAAGTTGTCCCCACAAATCAACACGAGTTCTTTCAGCATGTTTTGTCCTCACTCACATGCATCCTAGGAAAATTCCAAAAAGGTCACTCAACATAGAATTTCTCAAGCTAAGCACGCTTAACTTTGAAGTTCTTATGATTGAGCCACCGAAAAGGAAGGTATACCTTGTTGATATAGATAGTAACTGTCATTTCTTTTAAACCTTTTTAACCTTACTTTCATGTCCTTAAGATCTCTCTCATTCAGTTGTGATATCGGTTCATTCATGTCGTCCTCCTAAACTCGTGGCATTACATGTCCACTTGCTTTCGCGTGGTTCGTTCCCAAACCACATCTTACTGGGAGAGGTTTTGCTCTGATACCATCAGTAACGCCCTAGGTCCAAGATTCGAACCAGGACTCGAAATTCAGATTTAGCCTCTGACGGCCCCGACATTCCCCTGCATCCTCTACGACCTGGTAGCATCATCCATATCATCCTTACTTGTGTTAAAGACTTATTAGAGTGAAAGTTGTCCCCACCAACCAACACAGGTCCTTTAAGCATGCTTTGTCCTCACTCACATACATCCTCGGAAAATTTCCAAGAGGTCATCCAATATAGAATTTCCCAAGCTAAGCACGTTTAACTTTGAAGTTCTTCTGATTGAGCTATCGAAAAGAAAGGTATACCTTGTCTGTATAGATAGTAATTTTCATTTATTTTAAGCCTTTCTAACATTACTTTCATGTCCTTAGGATCCCTCTAATTCAGATGTGACATCGGTTCATTCATGTCCACCTCCTAAACTCGGGGCGTTACAGGAATTGGAGTAAAAAGGAAAGTATTTTGTAATTCAATTGAATTGTTTATTGGAGAGTCGATGGTGTGAGATAGTTTTCTTCCATTAGAATAACATAGTTTTTTTCCTTTGAAATTTATGATTGTTTCTTCCAAATTTATTTATAATAACTCTACAAGAAGACACTTGAATTCCTACCCAAATTTTTAAACTACGAATACAAGTTGTTAACAAAACATCTAAATTTATAGAGGAATAATTTAAAACCATATAAACTTATAGATGAATAATCTAGTGTTTTTAAGCTTATCTTTTGAAAAACAAAATTCTAATCAAGCTATCCGAAATCAAAACATGTTTCTAAAAAAAAAAACGATTATAAACAAACATATAAAATAGGAATAGCAACATTAACAAACAAGCACCTAGGTTATAAAAATGTTGGAAAATTGAAGAGTGAGACATATATAGATTAGGCATATACTAGCCTTTATTTTTATATTACTCTCATATGATATATTTGATATAGATTAAGATAATGCTACATGTGCATCATCGTCTAAAGTAGGTATGCTCTGCATTGGCAGTCACAGGGCCATGCTATGCATTGGGAATTATAGGTTCGAAGGATACGAGTAACCAAGATTGATTATGTACAACACGTACAGTGGCCACATATTGCTTTATTTCTTTAATGGTTTGTGTTGAAATTCTGGATTCTTCCACTTTCACTATAAGGATATACTTCTCTATGTCCCTCGGTACAATTGGACAAACCTCAACAAATATCACACTAAGGAACCTTAGTTGTTTCCCCAATAGATTATATCTAACCTCATACACCGAATATCTTCTCATTGTTTGCACATACTCATTTTTCTCAACATCTGAAACCACTGAACAATTTTCTTGATCATCACGAACCACCTTTGCCACAGGGACTAATACTCATCTTGACTTTTGATTTGGTTGATATTTTGAAGCTAATTAACTTTATAATTGTGCTGCTTTGCTCTCAATCCTCAATGGTAGTTGCACATATATAGTGTTGTGTATTAGATATACTTATGAATGTGGATATCAAGGAATTTGATTCTTTTTTGTTTAGAATATTGTAGGTTTAAATTGTTCCTTGAATATAAAGTTATAATTAAGCCTTTAACCAAACAACCCTGTGTCCTTTTACAACTAGTCCATAAAGTTATTCAACTGAAAATTTTTGAATCAATTCTTAGACCCATAAATTATTGATTTATGTACATGAAGTCAAAACATGTGTTATCCTACCAAAACGAATCAAAGTGTGTATCTTGATTAGATTCTTATGGTTTAAGAATAACAAAATTAAGAGATAATATATGCTTAAGAAAATTGTAGTGGGTGACAATTTGAGTTTAGAGATTTGCAATCTTGTCACATTTTTATCATTTTGCATATATGACAAAAAACAACTCCAACCCAAATGATACACTTGATATACACTTGATACATGTGATACACCTGATACACTTGATACACATAATAACATATTTATATATACAAAGGTTGCGAATGACAAAATGTTAAAGATTTTTAATTTAACGGCAATTAAAATAAACCACATCAAATCTATTATATCCAATATTTATGTTGGTCAACATTTTATTTATGCTTAAATTTTCTTTATTGTCTTCTTATGAAATTTATTTTAGCTGAAAATGGTATATTAAATGTGGCCAAACTACCAAATATTAAAATTAAGCGATTGTAGGTTCATATAAAACATATGTAATAACATCAACGTATAAAACATATGTAATAACATCAACGTATAAAAAGAAAAGTTGGTCAAAATAATTATAAAGCTCTGTCTAAAAAACAGTAATTGATATAGCTGATCACATGCTGGAATTTTCAAGTGGAATTAAAATTTTAAATCTCGTATGTATCAATTTTAGAATAATTCGTAGTTATCAAGTATATTATATTGTAACTTATCCTTTTAAAATTTTAAAAGTCTTTTTAGTACAATTGAAATAGGAGAATTCGAACTAAATTTTAAAAGTTTTTTAGTACAATTGGAATAAGAGAAAATTTTAAAAATTTTAAATTTTAAAAGTTTTGTCAATTTTAAACTTTGTACAATGTAGTCTTCAGCAAACTACTCATAAAAATAGTAGCCACATACATAGACAGATGAAAGCTTCGAATAGAAACTTCTCTCTCGCAAATAGTGAAGAACAATTCAAAACATACGTGACAATTCTAGCAACGAAAGCAACACGGGCTTAAAAAAGCACACTAGAGCAAGGAAACAAACCACATAAGAAATCAGCACAACTTTAGAAAAGGAAAACATCCCACTGAACCGAAGAGCATAATAATCTAAATAAGGAAAAAAAATATTTTGTAGGGACCACCACTTCCATAACAACTGTTGCGAGAAGCATGAACTAAAACATATTATGAGACAATCATGAAAAAAACTTATACAATTTGCAACCCAAACTTAGTTAAACAAAGATACTAGCAAAAACATAGTAAAGAAGAAATAAAGGGTCGAATCCCAAGGAAATTTTGTTTAGATAGCATACATATTTAGTCAAGAAATTCAAGGATTTTAATTTCTGAAGGGGGTGGTTTGTGAGAATTGCAAAGAAAGTAAAGAAAGCGAGTAAAAGTTTATTGTTTTTTGATAAAATGATGGCAGGAAAGATAAAGATTTCTATCAATGAATTAAAAGTAGGAATGAGTATTCTACTAAATCTTTCTATTATTGAACAAACAACAATATTGAATACAACATCAATCCACAACTAATTAGCTTGCAGTAAGAACTTAGGCTTCAATGTTGTGACATCCAAAAACAAAGAAAGTCTCTTCTTAAGAATGGTTAATTAATTGAATTCAAATTGGGTAATTCAAGAAAAGATTAAAAGGAAAGACATGCTTAAAATCAATTCATGAATTTCCAATCAATCTTGCTTCAAAATTTATGCTAAGAGCCATTAGAGATTAAACAAAGTTTCATGCTTTCATGAGTGGTCAATTCATTCAAACAAGAACCATAAACCGCGACACTACGGTTGGGCATCGTGGCACTAGGCTTAGTTGTCTTCGGTGTCATACCGCTGATCATGGGGACGCAGTACAGCAGAATTTTGATGCTCTCTTGTCTAAGGCGCCGTGGCACGACGTCGCAGCGCTGCAAGCAGCGCCCGTGATGCAGAAATTCCAAATTTGCCATTGATCTTTGTTTGGCCCGTTTTCGCTCGTTTTAACTCGAAATTGAGTTTTTTTATTCTGTTAGACTCTTTGGCTTCCCTAAATCAATATTTCCTTCAAAATACGAGAATTGATGCATAAGTATGACTATCTCGAAAATTTTAACCTAGAAAATCTAGCACTTTTAGGGTGCTATCAATACCATTAGACGACCCAGACACCCTAACTTGATCACTAAGGGGATCATTACGTACATTCACGTGTATAGAGATTTTGCTCCATGCATCAGCAACACAGGTCTTGGGATACGCTTTCAGAGGCATTTTGGTAATTTCTTCAACATTTGCTATACTGTGCTATTTTACTCGGAATTGAGTTGTTTTTGCACCGTTTGATTTCTTTGCTTCCTTTAATGAATAATTCCTATAAATAAGGATTTTGATGCATAAGTATAGCTAATGTAATACTCGACCTTTTATTTCAAGTTGTTTGTTGTAAAAAAATGGTGAAAAGGGCATCTTGGTAATTTTGTAAAAAGAAAGGAAAAGAAGAGAAAAAGAAAGGAAATTTTGGAATTATTATTATTACTGTTATTATTTAAGTATTATTTAATATTTAGTTTTTATTAAAAAAAAAGAAAAGAAATTTGGATTTTTGAAATGGGGACCCGAGAAGTTGGAAGAGGGATATGGTTTTTAATTTTAATAATTTTCTTCATCCACTTTTTCTAATTGGATAAATGATAGGTGGAATTTATCTTTAAAGTAAAGTGAAAGTCGGTCGGATTGAAGAGAAGAAGAAGAAGAAAAGGAAGAAAAGTCGAAAGAGAGAAGGAAAATTCTAGATTTTACCGAAAGCTTGAACACAGTGCGAAGAAGGATGGAATTGAGCTAAAATTTTAACCAATTCGAGGGAAATTTGTATTTAAATTGTTTTAAAAAGAGAGAGGAAACTAAAGAGAAGCTCAATTTGAAAGAAATTGGACAAGAAAACCAAGAAAAACGAAGAAGAAACTCACCGGAAACTAGAAATTTACAGTTTTGAGTAGCCTGAAAATTTGAAGAAGTTGAAGAGGTTAGAGTTGAAATTAGAGCTTCAAATATGGTGGTAAACTTAATTAGAAGTTCCTCTTTGATTTTGTATCAATTAATTTGATCAATTTCAGCTAGAATTAACGAATTTGACATTTGAAATTTGAAGAAACTCGCAGGAAAAACAGAGAGGGAAAACTTTCAGCTTGAATTTTCAACGATTCACGAGGAATCAGATGGCCAAATCTTGAGGTAACATTGTTTAAGTTATGGGTAATTGATTGGTAAAAGTTTGTAACGCACCGGGTTTTCAACCTTGACCGAAGGTCGTTACTTAAGTAAAAACGATTGAAATCAATTTTTAATAGGCGGAAACAAAACAAAACAAAAACTTTAATTTAATCGAAATTAAATATAAAAGGTTTTCAAAACGATCCATCAATCAAATAATGAAAAATAAAAGAAAAGTACCTAGACGGGATCCCTAAAATAGTTTTCTAAACCAAAATCATTACAATAAAAACCAACAAAAAGTTTAATCATAAAGAAAACAAATGCCAAAGAACCGTAAGCGGAAGCAAATAGGTCTTCTGGTCCCTCCTGATATGGTCACTGGTTCTACTTGCCCTTCGCCAGTCCATTCTTACCTTTGCCTAAAATAAAAAATAGAAAGGATGAGTATAAAAATACCCAATAAGGAAAACCACTACAGACTCCACTGGGTGACCGTTAACTTCCCCTAATGGCTTTTACTTTACGACACACGGTCAGGTGGTTGAGTACTGACAAATATGTCAGAACAGGCCTCGTACAGACCCCCTTCACGATACTGTCAAAGCAAATCGCCACATGGACTTGCCCTCAGAATGAAACGTCGGAACAAGCCTCGTACAGACCCCTTTCACGACCTTCAGTAATAATACGCCACACAAGCTTGTCACTTGCCTAGTCAGAATCAAGTCGTCGTACGACTTGCAAACAGACTCATCGTTTTCCCACCACGTACAAATTCATTAGGTAAGTTAACAGAAACGGTATCCAATTAAATCCAGTAGAAACATTGTGATCACAATAACCAAATACATCTCATTCAACAGATAACACAAGTAAACGATAAAAGAAATCATGCATAATCCATACAGATTTATAAACCAAATAAACCCGAAGCCAACACCCTAATGCAGGCACAAAAACCATCTTGCATACCTTATACGCCAAAGGCGTAGATTCGGTAGAAGTAATCCTTACCTCAATTTACAGAGATTCCCCTAATCGAATTAGCCTTCTAAATGACCATAAACATAGGAACATTAATTCATCATTCTTCCCAAAAGAAATATTTGGAACATTAATTCATCATTCTTCCCAAAAGAAATATTAATTCTACCCCTTCAGTAACCAAACCCAAACTCACCAACAATCCAACAACGAGCAGTGGCAGCAGAGACAAGAAGTGACAGAACACGGCTCGGCTTGGCAACACGGCGGCTCAGCTCGGCGGCTCGGGACGCACGTGGAGCGAAACAGAGAGGCGCGGCGTGCGGCTTGATAGATCTGGAGCGAGAAGACTGGCTCGGCTGCACATTGGACGAAACGACGTTAGGTCGTGGGTTGCAAGTCCGACGCGACACGAGGCTTGGAAAGCAGATCCGACACCGGCTTGCGTTGCAGTTGATGTGACTTACAGATCTGGGCGTGGAGGAGATGCAGCTCGGCTAGGTGCTGGAGGTGTTAAATAAATATTATTATTATTATTATTATTATTATTATTATTATTATTATCACTATTATTAATATATTTTCTTTCCTTGTTTTTCCTTTTCCAAATTCCCAAAATTCTCCCTCTTAAATAAATCTCTTATCTTTCATCATTTAATTCCAATTTCCTCCCTCTTTTTTAAAACCCACATTTTTCTCTTTCTTCCAACAAATTCTCTTTCCTCTTTCCAACAAAATAAAAAAAAAAAAAAAACACAACAAATATAATTATTCCAACACCCACAACCAAAATTAAAAGATCAAATTAAGCATCCCAAAATTAAAATTCACCAACATGAATAAGATAATCGACAAATAAAATTTTAAATTACCTTAAAAATTTGGGATGTTACAGCCTTCCCTCATTAAGAAGCTTTCGTCCTCGAAAGCTCTAATCCTCGAACAACTTCGGGTATTGAGCTCTCATGTCATCCTCCTGCTTCCACGTGGCTTCTTCCACATGCTGATTTCGTCATAAAACCTTTACCATGACAATGCTCTTATATGCAAAGTCTTCACCTCCCTTGCCAGAATCTCCACTGGTTGCTCCTCGTAGCTCAATTATTCATTGAGCTCCAGGTGCTCGTAATCGATGATATGCGACGGGTCAGCCACATACTTCCTCAACATCGAAACATGAAAAACATCATGAACTGCAGAGAAAGATGGTGGTAGCTCTAATCGGTATGCCACAGAACCAATTCTCTCCAGAATCTCAAAAGGCCCTATAAAGCGAGGACTCAACTTTCTCTTCTTTGCAAATCTCAAAACTCCCCTCATAGGTGCTAACTTTCGGAACACCTTATCACCCACCTCGAATTCCAGGTCTTTCTGTCTCACATCTGCATAATTTTTCTGTCTACTATGGGCTGTCTTCATGCGGGCTCTAATTTGCTGAATAGCTTCATTAGTAGGCTGCACCAACTTAGGACCAAACAATCTCTGCTCACCAACCTCATCCCAGCACACAGGAGACCTACAACACTTACCATACAAGGCTTCAAACGGCGCCATGCCAATGGTAGCCTGGTAATTGTTGTTGTAAGCGAACTCCATCAAATGAAGATAAGAATCCCAACTCCCAGAAAACTCTGGGGCACAAGCTCTCAGCATAACCTCCAGTGTCTGGTTTAAATGCTCGGTTTGACCATCAGTCTGTGGTGAAAAGCTGTACTGAAATCGAACCGAGTACCTAAGGTATTCTAGAGACCTTTCCAGAAATTAGAGGTGAAACGGGGATCCCTGTCTGAAACAATCGACATAGGAACTTCGTGCAACCTTACCACCTCCTTCAAATACAACTGAGCCCACTTATTAGCTGAGTACGTAGACTTACCTGGAACAAAGTGTGCTGACTTGGTGAGTCTATCCACAATAACCCAAATTAAAATATGGCCCTTCAGAGTCTTAGGCAATCATGTGATGAAATCCATCGATATGTTCTCCCACTTCCACTCTGGAACCATCACAACGTCATAAATACGAGATCTATCCATGATCCATAAATTTCTAGTTTTACAAGAAATAAATAAGCATAACCAAAAGCTTACTCAAGAAAACGTACCTGGCGAGAAGAAGTGAACCATAGTGACCAAAATCATAACTTACATCGTAAGTAGTCTACAGAACCTAAAAACTTAGACTCTGATACCAACTTAACTCCCCGGGTTTTCAACCTTGACCCAAGGTCATTACTTAAGTAAAAACGATTGAAATCATTTTTAATAGGCAGAAACAAAACAAAACAAAAACTTTAATGTAATCCAAATTAAATAATAAAAGGTTTTCAAAACGATCCATCAATCAAATAATGAAAAAGAAAGAAAAGTACCTAGACGGGATCCCTAAAATAGTTTTCTAAACAAAAATCATTACAATAAAAACCAACAAACAGTTTAATTATAAAGAAAACAAATGCCAAAGTATAGTCAGCGGAAGCAAATAGGTCTCTTGGTCCCTCCTGATATGGTCACTGGTTCTACTTGCCTCTCGTCGGTCCATTCTTACCTTTGCCTAAAATAAAACATAGAAAGGATGAGTATAAAAATGCACAGTAAGGAAAATCACTACAGACTCCACTGGGTGACCGTTAACTTCCCCTAATGGCTTGTACTTTACGACACACAGTCGGGTGGTTGAGTACTGACAAATAAGTCGGAACAGGCCTAGTACAGACCCCCTTTCACGACCCTGTCAAAGCAAATCGCCACATGGACTTGCCCTCAGAACGAAACGTCAGAACAGGCCTCGTAGAGACCCTTTTCACGACCTTCAGTAACAATACGCCACATAGGCTTGTCACTGGCCTAGTCAGAATCAAGCTGTCGTACGACATGCAAACTGACTCATCGTTTTCCCACCAAGTACAAATTCATTAGGTAAGTTAATAGAAATGGTATCCAATTAAATCCATATAGGTAAACGGTAAAACAAATCATGCATAATCCATACAGATTTATAAACCAAATAAACCTGAAGCCAACACCCTAATGCATGCACAGAAACCATTTTGCACACCTTATACGCCAAAGACATAGATTCGATAGAAGTAATCCTTACCTCAAGTTACAAAGATTACCCTAATCGAATTAGCCTTCCAAATGACCCTAAACACAGGAACATTAATTAATAATTCTTCCCAAATAAAATATTAATTCTACCCCTCCAGTAACCAAACCCAAACTCACCAACAATCCAACAACGAGCAGTGGCAGCGAAGACAAGAAGTGACAGAACACGGCTCGGGACGCACGTGGAGCGAAACAGATGCGCGCGGCGCACGACTTGACAGATCTGGAAACAAGAAGACTGGCTAGGCTGCATGCGGGACGAAACCACGTTGGCTCGTGGGTTGCAGGTCCAGCGCGACGTGCGGCTTGGAAAGCAAATCTAGCACCGGCTTGCGTTGTAGTGGATGTGACTTGCAGATCTGGGCGTGGAGGAGATGCAACTCGGCTAGGCGACTGGATGTGTTGGCATCAACTGCGGTGCAAAACGAAGAAAAGCAAGGCGGTTGCGATCGGTGAAGCATCGTGGTTGGCTCGGCTTCTGCGATGAAGGAGATGCGGGGCGTGGCTCAGGCTAACGGAGAAGAGACGGCGGCGGCGTACTTGACGGCTAGGGTTTTTTTTTCTTGAAAAGATTTGGGAGAGGGGAGGAAGATGAAGTGCACGTACCCCGATGCACATTAAATAAATAATAATAATAATAATATTATTATTATTATTATCACTATTATTAATATATTTTCTTTCCCTCTTTTTCCTTTTTCAAATTCTCAAAATTCTCCTTCTTAAATATTTGGTACCGATCCCACCACGACGTAGTTATCGTTGTCGTTAGTGTTGAGATGACTCCACTACGACAAAGATGTTGGAAGTGCTGGGTTTTTTCCACTACAACGTAGTTAGATGATTACACATGGCTTTGTAAAAGTTTTCAGTTATAGATTACTTTGCAAAAGTTTTCAGTTACACATTGCTTTATGAAAGATTTAGAAACACATTATTTTGCAAAGTTTATGATATGTTTCAGCAGTATGATATTTATTTATTTCCAAAGAATGTGATTTCTAGAGTATGTTATCTATGGTATTTCCAAGTTTATGAATCATTTCTAAAGTATGATGTTTATAAATTGTCATTCATTGGGCGTTAGCTCATCCTTTCAAATGTTTCACACTTTTTAGGTAGAGATCGTGATTTTCGAGCCTGACCTATTGCTGCCTGTCTAGTTTCAAAGTTTGAGTTTGGTTTTAGGTCATATTTATAACTCCATATATGCATGTTTTGGTCTGTAAATTTTTATAACGAGTGAATTGGATTGTATGAGACACTTGTGAGACTAGTTATGTAAGTAAATTCTATTTACATGTTTATCAGTTATTTCCATTGTATGTTTCTCAAAGTAAGATAAGTAAGCCGTCAGTGAGTGTCGTTAAGTTAGGAATGTCACTTATTGGCTTCACGCCATCTCTTAGGCTAAGAATAGAGAGCCTGAGAGAGGGTGTGACAGCTAAACTCAAGCATTTTAACCTATAAAACATTGTATGTTTACGATCCTCACATAACACCCCCAACTTTAGCTCTTGCTCGTCCTGAACAAGGAAAAATAAATTGACTTATACATTGAAGCATCATGCAAATAAGATCATACATTTTAAGCAAAGTGAAAAATCAATCATTCATGCATAAAGCGTGATTAAACCAAAGATATGAATGTAGGGTGATAAAGAATATTCATATTAAAATTTAAAATTTGTTAGAATGATTGAACTATCACTATGAATAATTTAAATGTAGAAAAATAAACACAACATAGAAATAAAGAACTTTGATTAACAATTACTTACTTTTCTAGAATGAATTGATTCTGCAAGGCTTTTCGGCTATAGATTGTGTAACATCACAAATTTAAGGTAATTTTATTTTTAATTATCTTAAATTAATTAAACATAAGTTTGTTTATTTTAATTTAGATCGATTTTAGCGATGTTTATTAATTTTAATTTGGAGGCTCGAAAAAATGATCTGATGAAAATTTGTTCAAATAATTTAATATGCATATATGGATATATGTATTTAATTGAAAAAAGTAAAAATTGGTGAAAGAAAATTATAATTATAACATTTATTTATATAATTAATGGTGAAAAGATTTAATTTAATAAGGAGAGAGAGGGGATATTCTTTTATTTGGGGAAAAGAAGAAAAAGTGTGGAATTTAAAAAATATATATACATTTGTATATACATTATTATGGAAAAAAGAAAAAAGAGGAGTATTATAAAAGTTATTAGGGTTCATTGGTTTGTGTGTCAAACAAAAATGAAAAAAGAAAAAAAAAGTTTATTTTTCTCATCTTCCTCCTCCTTCCTCACGCCCAGCCGCCAATCCATCTCCATGTGTTTTCTCCACCACCGACCTCTTTTCTTTGTTGGCTTCAAGCATCCGTCGGCCACCTCACCACCGAAGTTCTCCGCCTCGCCAGTCCTCCTATGAGCTCCGTCAACTGCTGCACGTCTCTCCTCTGGCAAGTCGTCCTCCTCACGCCGAGTTAGTCTCCCTCTAGCGTGAACTCGCCGCTCAGTCGCCGGTCGTTTCACGCACATCCAGCTTTGTTTGTCGATCTGTGCAACAAGTATCACGATTTTGCCGCTAGTTGACTTTGGATTGTTGGTGAGTTTTGGGTATATTTTTACTATGGATTTTTGGATAACCAATAAAGATTAAATTGAGGATTTATTTTGAAATTAAATTGTAAGTTTTCTTGGCTATTGAAAGTTGGATTGGAGCCTTATTTTTGGATTTAGTTCGTGGATTTTTTCTACGAATTAATTGGAACTTCAACGACGAAACTAGTAAGATTAAAATAGTTAATTTTTAATTTAATTGATAAGTTTAATGAGAAATTATTACTTAAAATTTATTGTGTTTAGGAATCGATTTGAGGAATAAACTCAAGCCAATGAATTAATGATAATTTGAGTTAAGACATTTACTATCGAATCCTTGACGGTAAGTAAGATTGATTATGAGATAGTTCATTGATGAATTTTATGATGAGTTAACTGTTATAAGTTGAACAGATTGAATTATATGATGAGTTAACTTAATGGGTTATCTGTTGAGTTAATTGTAATAAGATGAACTGACTGAATTGTGTGATGAGTTAACTAATTGAATTATGTGATGAGTTTATCTGATGGTATTGACGATATGATTGATGTGATCTATGGTTTATTATGAAAATCTTGCAGCATAATGAAAATGTAATGTGAATGAGAATGTTGAATTAAATTTTAATTGATATGTCTATGATTGATTTGCACTGAGATGAATGTTTTAGACTTCGTAACTGTTAACTTTATCTATTAGCTAATATACCCTGTATATATGTGTGTTCCTACGGGTTCA
>JBBPDJ010020023.1:0-23284 GCA_037974625.1 Cucumis cinereus | reverse complement strand
GAGACGCCCCGTCGACGCGCACCACGTGGAGAGGATGCACGCGGACGTCGGCGTGCGAGGCGCGGCTGAGTGAGCGTTGGGCGTCGGCTCGGCAAGCGGCTTCCACGGCTGGGGGCAGATCCAGACGGCGCGCGGGCTAGACAGATGAAGATCGGCTCGACGCGATCAGATCTAGAGTTGGAGCGGTTCGGCGTCGCGGATTTGGGAGGAAACGGCTCGGGTATGGAGATTGGTGCGTGAATGAAGATCGAAGGGTGGTGCGGCTGACGACTTGGAGGTCGGCTCGGGCTGCAGCCAGATCTGGAGTGTGGGTCAGGGGAGAGATGCGGCGGCGGCGTTGCTTCGAGCAGAGGCGCGGACGCACGACGCACGGCTGGAGGCAGTTGGAGATCTGGCGCGGCTCAGCAGACGGAGAGGCGTGAGGCGACGAACGGGCGCGGCGGCTGTTTGGCGTGAGGGGTTCGGCTGGGCGCGCGGGGAGTGGCTCGCACGGCCGGGCGACTGGGCGCGACGGCTCGGCTTCTGCGTTGAAGGCGACGGCGTCTGACGGAGAGATGGGTGGCGCGAGCTTGACGGCGTGAGGGCGGCGGCGGCGGCTGTTATGGAGGAGAAGGATGGGTGGCGGCTAGGGTTTGTAGATCTAGGGTTTCTTTGCAAGAGAAGGAAGATTGGGGAAGGAGATGAAGTGCACGTTTCCCAATGTGCATTAAATAAAATATTATTATAACTTATATTATTTTATTTCTTTCCAAAATCCAACATTTTCTTCCCTAAATAAAACCAATTTCCTCTTTTCTTTTCCCCAATCACAAACAAACCAATCACAACCAAAATAATAAAAATAAATAAAAAAAATACAATAAACATCCCAAAATCATAAATTACCCAAAAAAAATAATTTGGGATGTTACACCCTAACTCCTGAAGTTGACCACGCTAGAAAATTGAAGTTTCTTAAAAGATACAAGCTTTCTTCTAAAACTCCAATTTCAAGTACAAGTCATCTGTCAAATCAAGATCAACAAGCCCAAAGGCCGATCATCCAAGAAGATCAACAAGCTCAAAGGCCGATCATCCAAGAAGATCAACAAGCTAAAAGGCCGATCACCCTAAGAAGATCAACAAGCTAAAAGGCCGATCACCCAAGAAGATCAACAAGCTAAAAGGCCGATCACCCAAGAAGATCAACAAGCTTAAAGGCCGATCATCCAAGAAAGGTCAACAAGCCCAAAGGTCGATCATCCAAAGGCCGATCATCCAAGAAGATCAACAAGCCATGAAGATCAACAAGCCCAAAAGCCGATCATCTAAGAAGATCAACAAGCCCAAAGGCCGATCATCCAAGAAGATCAACAAACCCAAAGGTCGATCATCCAAGAAGATCAACAAGCCAAAAGGTCGATCAACCAGAAAGATCAACTAGTATAGAAATTTAAGATTTATATTTGAGAGAAAGCATCAAAGGAGAAAATAGAGATTGTACTCACTACACAATATTGAAATCAAATACAAAATTCGAATACCACGAATTAAATTTCCTCTGCCGAAATCTCGTGTGAACACATATAAATAAAAATATATTATAAAAATATACAAAATTAATTTTAAGGATAAATTAAGGACACACGTACCTTGCAAGTGTTAAAATACTGGGAGAAATATTAATTTTTTCAGTTTGTTCCTTTTAGTAGATGATTATATGAATATATTAGGTAATTTTATATTAAAAATGTTTTAAAAATATATCGTTATTTCACGTTCAGATTTAGAGTTCGTATCATTAAAAATATATATATATAATTAACGTAAAATCTTGGTTAAATTTTGGTTTTTTCCCTAATATATTGGTTTATCTACACGAAATTTTACATTAAAACATATTTGATTTTCAAAATTTATCATTAAAAAAATTAAACATAAATTAAATTGAATCAAAATTTTATTATATCTAATATTTGATCTAATAAACCCTAATTCAAATTTAAATCACTAAATAATTAACAAAAAAAAACTAAATAAATTACACGATTCACACGTGTGATTTGGTATCAAATTTAACTATCTCGAATATTTGATTTCAATAAATTCTAATTCAAGTTTAAACTAATAAATAATTAATACAAAACTAAAAAATTACGTTATTCACGTGTAGATTTGGTATCACTTTTTTTTTTTTATAATATATTAGGTTATATCTACAAAATTTTACATTAAACCATTAAAAGATAATTTTTAGGATAAGTATAAATTGCCAACTAGGATAGATTCGAACGGTTTAAAAGTTGGTTATCTCTAATTTTTTATTATAATATTTGATTTCTAAAATTTATCACTCTAAATATATTTATATACTATTTAAATGGGGTAAGGAGAGAAAAATACGTTTTTTTCATTTGTCCATTTTAGTGACTTGTTGTGAGATTATACAACGTAAATTTACATTTAAATAATTAAAAAAATATCACCTTTATCTCTGATAAATTTAAATTAAATGCATTCTTTTTTAAAATAGACAAATTTTATTTGTAATTTGTAGTTCACATTAATGGATATCTACTTTAGATTGTTAAATTTTTTTTTAAAAAAAAAAATCTCTTCAAACAAATATATAACATAAAGGAAATTATTTATGAAAGAAAATTTAAAAAAATCATGTCAAATGATTTAGTATTAAATTAAACTAAATTTTGAATCCTTAAACAATCTCCCTATATTCGAGACAATTAATACATAACAAATATTTTTTAAAAAAAATCTTTCACTTTAAATGTGTAAGAATTTTCTTTAAAAAAAATCGTAATTTATCTAATAATGTCAAGATTTGATTTAAGATTAATTTGAATTAAATTGTAAATCTAAATTTTTTGTATAAATAAATTAAATTATGCTCACAATTTTTAAGGTATTTTTTTTAGGGGTGTAATTGGGCTAGGTCGAGTCGGTTTTCATTCAAACCGATCCAACTCAAAAAGTGGCAGGTTAGTGTGCACATTAATCGACCCGACCCGACCCGAATCGGGTCAAGATGAATCGGGTCAGGTCGGGCTTAGCTATTGTCAAAGCTGATCTTGATCTTCCTATCAAAGACTTAACCTTTCAACTGCATTGCACCATAATCTTTTAGAAAAAAGGTTAGGAAGAAGCCTGCCAAGCATGCGTGTTTTACATATAAAAAAGACCCGACCTCTTTATGCAAAACTAGGACACATATTAGATAAACATATGAAGCAGAAAAGCACTTGAAGGTATAACCTTAAATGAGCAAGGTCCAAAGATTCAATTAAATCCAATTGGGCAAAATATAACCTATAGAACAATTACAAAATCTCTTTGAGTGTCTACTTGAGTAGTAACAATAGCAACGAACTGTCTTACCATCCTTAACAAAAAGCACAATTTTTATGACTATAAAAGCGCAAAAACATCTCTCTATAATTGTATTGTTTCTTTCCTATCAATTGGCTAATTTAAACTCCTCCAATGCTATAGTATGAAAGTTGATTTATCCCAATCACTTCAATTGATTGGGGAATTGAGACCTTCTTGAGAAGACAATGGATAAAGAGGTTGATGATGTCTCTTGGAAGGGAACTGTGGGACTTTAGATTTTCTAATAGCCAATCATGGCTTACCGATACGTCGTAAAGTTTGCTTCTTGTAGAGTGTTTGAAGAAAATGTGAGACTTTCTCCTTCAATTTGAGTATCACAATGAAGAGGAACCCGCTAGTGACTAGAATGATCAACACAGCTCCTAAATCCAACCACTTGGATTGATGAGCTTGATATCCTAGCAACATTTCAAGGATCACTTCTCCTTTTATTTTTAAACCTCCTTGTAGACCCGAATCGATTTCCAACCCTATCAAATTGTTCTTCTATGCGCCCTGCATTCGAATCAAACACAAACCCCGAATCTTATGTTTAGACATTATTTTCTCCCAACAAATAACTTTTTGCAATCCTATTTATGAAAAGAAACTATATCATCAAGTTGGTCTATTTTTGTTGGTCAAAGTTGATGTATGACATTGGGTAACGTCAGAACACCTTAGGAAGATCTGGTACAAACCTAAAGTAACCAGAAGTCATCATCATGATTCCCTGCAAAACTCACTCGTATTAAATATTTGTTAAAATATATTTGATGTCCTAAGTCCCCTATCAAGTTATGTCATTAAGAAAGAATAGAAAGGGAAATTTGAGTTGTTAGCACAGAGATATAAGAAATTTTGTTTCAAGTGTTTATGGAAAAGGGAAAGGGTAAAAGTATAATTATTGATCTTACAATGTAACCAGCTCCAATGATGACACCCATCAAAAAGTTGGGAACTAATGAAGCAATGATCATCATGATGCTTTCTACAACTGCGATGGAGCTGAGAAGGTCAAGAGAGATGAAAATGTAACGAGAGAACTCGGTTTCAAATTTGACCATGTAGAATACTATAGTTGCAGAAACAACAGACATGAAAGCTAATAATGGGAATGAAGATAGAAAATGTGACAACGTGTATACAACAATCCCATAGTGCCCGTTCAGCCTTTCCTTGTGAAACACCTGTTTTACAAGGGATATATTCAAATATCAAAACAATGTAATATAATGCCATTTTATAAAACATTTCTTCAGCTTGTATCAGTAGCCAAATTAAAAGTTCTCACCGATTCAAAATGCACGAATGGGCCAATTGAGCTATCAGTAATTCACTATTTTATATTATGCCTTGGGAGGTTGTTATAAGTAGTTAGTAGTTTGTTGCACTTACTCTTTGAGAACTCATTAAAGTCATATTGACTTCATCAAAGTCTGAATTAATGCAGTGAAGGAAGTGATCAGAAGGATTTCTTTGCCTTGGACATGGAAATCCTGCTTCTGCAAAGAACTGCAAAATCAAAAATCAATCTCCACATGAGATCAAATTCCCACTTGAATTCTGCTTGAAAGTAAGATGAAGGGGATCTTGAAATTTGGAAAAAAAAGAAAAAAGACACTCAGATATAGAAGCATACTTGTGGAAACACACATCTCCATCAAGTTAATGTTATCTTTACCTCAGCTGCCATTTTTTATTCTCCAAAGTAAACAGCTTGGCCTCCTAAAAGTAGAAAAAGATCATCAAACAGAGCAAAATCCTGACATTAAGAAGATCTACCTCATATTTACAGAAGATGAAGACCAATTAACCAATAAACTGGGACTAGAAAATTAAAGTAACATCACTTGATTGAAAATTTTAGCCCTACTCATCAAGTTTACTTATAGAATATGATTGACACGGTTGTGCTTAATATCAATCTTCAAAGCCTAGAGGTTGAAAATATATTTTCATGTGAATTTCAAAAACACTTACAACAGGTGTCAAGACATTCGTCCAGCTGCTAGAATCATAGAACCCAATCTACCAAAAAAAAGAATGGCCACTGGAGAAAAGTGAATTGATATTATAAACTCTATAAGAAAATAACATGTTGTGATGATCCCACAACTAAATGTAAGAGAAAAGAAAAACAATAAAGTTTATTGAATAAATACTTACTGTTGAGAGAATTAAAAGGAATTCAAATTCTCAAATGTAGCTTCCATCTCCTTTTGTATGTTTATGAATTCTAGATAAAAAAAAACGGTTAGCTTAAATGAGATAATTTAAATACAAATTGTCAAACAATGAATTAAATAAAAGTACTAATTTAAAGGTGACATTACATATTACCTTCATCAATTTCTTCAGCTCCGTCAATTTCTTCAATCATGTCATCCTAAGATTTAGACTGAATCCAATTGTGAGCACAAATGAGTGCCTCTGAAGTTTGAGGAGTTAATGAACTTCGAAAAGAATCTAACACTCGTCCTCTCGTGCTAAAGGCTGATTCATATGGCACAGTTGATATAGGAATATTGTAGATGTCCCTAGCTACGAGGCTAATAATCTTAAATCGAGAGAAATTCACCTTCCACCAATTTAACAAATCTAAATGTTCCTCTTTTATACGAGCCTCATCTAGATAACGAGTCACCTCTGTTTTAGCATCATCTAGACCTGTTTTATTACTTTGTTTAAATCTATCGTGAACAGCAGCACGTGCCTTATAAGATTTTTTAGATGAGATAGAAGGTATTTCACTTTGACTTTGAAATCCAAGTTCTTCGATAGGTGTGGATGATTGTGTTTGTGAATATTTTTCTTTTGGCATTGACATTCTTATATAATAATCATCACACAATCGACGAAATGTTTCTTCAACCTTATTCGTCCATTTTTTTGCGCAATCTTCCTCCAAAAATTCATTAAAACAATAATTCACATAAGTCAGCTTGTACCTAGGGTCAAGAACTACAGAAACATATAGTAATAAATTGGTCTTCTCACTTGTAGTTATACCCCAATACTTGTTGAATTTTGCCTGCATGCTTAATGTCATCTTACTCAATAATGTATTTTCATACAACGAGTATTCACAAATTATTTCTTGGATCAAACAAAGTTCATGAAAAAATATGTTTGAAGTCACAGACATAGATGCAGAAAACTTATTCGTTACATCTGAAAAATTCTTTAGGAACTTTACAAACACTTTTGCATTATCCCAATCTTCAACGGTAGGAATATCATCCTTTGGCCAATAACTAGGGTCATGCTCCTCTAATCTATCAAATGTCTTTTGACATCTATCAAATGTCTTTTGACACTTAATCGCTCCATCCAACATTGTGAAAGTTGAATTCCATCGAGTTGGAATATCCATCGTTAAACAACTTTTTGTTGACATCTTATCTTCTTTAGCAAAATCTTTAAATATTTGCAGTCTTGCAGGAGATGACCTAACATATTTCACAGCATTTCTGATTAGAACGATAAAAACATGCAAATCTTTTAAAGCATACCTGACAATTAAATTAAGGATGTGAGCACATCATCTGACGTGAATAAAGAGGGAGAGACGTGTGCGGATGAAGGCGAGGTGTGTGCGGATGAAGCCGAGGGACAAATGTGTGCGGATGAAGGCGAGGGAGAGACAGCGCACTTCAACCTAACCTAATTAGACGAACTGAAAACCAAACCAAACTGAACCGATCCTGTTCGGTTCGATTTGGTTCGGTACTAACACACTTATAATCCAATCCAAACCGAACCGAACCGAATCAGTCCGGTTTTGTACATCGGTTTGGGTCGGTTTTTTACACCCCTATATACGAGCGTGTTAATATCAATGAGGTTGGTGGTTTGTATTTTCATACTCCAATTGTACTTAGGTGTTAGTTGTAGCACAGACTCTTGACCAATAAAACATTGTCATAAACCTCATTATCCACTGCCATAGACCCCTGTCAGACATCCGCTTCTCACACTTATCAACCTATAATCATTGATCTAAAGGGGAGCAGGATGAAAACAAATAATTGAAACCGTTGGAAGACTAGTTTGACGCCAAAAATAAAAATTGAGTATGGGGTTTACTTTTTTGACTTCTTTGGGGAAAATCTTCAAGCTTCCTCAAAGTTAGGTCACTTACTAGTTAGATGTGAATTTTCAAGATTTTTTTATATCGGCCAAAATTGGGTCATTTTTCGTAGGCTGCATTGGCCATTTTTCAAATGCTTTGGGCACCACCTTAGTATACCTCAAAGAAGCACCAACAGCAATCATTGGCTCATTCTTCATTGCGATAGACCTTAGCAGAGACCCAATCCCAAACTTATCAACTCATAATCATTAATCTAGAGGGGCGAATGCTGAAAACAAATAGTTGGAAGACTAGTTTGGCGCCAAAAATAAAAACTAATTTGGGGGCTTATTTTTCGACTTTTTTTTGGGAAAAATCTTCAAGATTTCTCAAAATTAGGCCACTTACTAGTTACATGTGAATTTTCAAGTCCTTTTTATATCGGCTAAAATTGGGTCATTTTTCATAGGCTATACCATTGGCAATTTCTTGGACGTTTTTTACGCCACCTTCGTACACCTCAAAGAAGCATCAATTGCGACCCTCGGATCATTATCCACTTTCATAGAACTTGCAAGAGATCTGATCCCACACTTATCATCTCATAATCATTGATCTAAAGAAAAACATGACGAAAACAAATAATAGAAACCGTTGAAATACTACTTTGGCGCCAAAAATAAAAACTGAGTCTTAGGCTTATTTTTCGATTTTTTTGGGAAATTTTCAAGATTATTTAAAATTAGACCACTTTCTAGTCAGAAGGGAATTTTCTAGGCTTTTTGATATCGACAAAAATTTGGTCATTTTTCGTAGGCTATAACATTGACAGCTTTTTGGACGTTTTGGACGCCTCCTTAGTACACCTCCAAGAAGCACCAGCTGCGACCCTTGACTCATTCTCCAATGTCATAGACCTTGCCAGAGATCTAATCCCACACGTATCAGTCCATAATCATTGATCTAAAGTGGTGCAGGATGAAAACAAATAATCGAAACTGTTGGAAGACTAGTTTGGCGCCACAAATGAGAGCTGAGTCCAGGGCTTATTTTTTTTACTTTTTCAGAAAAATTCTTCAAAATTCCTCAAAATTAGGTCACTTATTAGTTAGATGTGAATTTTTAAAATTTTTTTATATGAGCCAAAATTGGGTCACTTTTCGTAGGCTAGCATTTGCCATTTTTCGGACGTTTTTGGCATCACCTTAGTACGCCTCCAAGGAGCACCAATTGCGACCCTTGGCTCATTCTTCACTGCCATAGACCTTGCAAGAGATTAGATCCACACTTATCAGCCCATAATCGTTGATCTAAAGGAGAGTAGGATGAAAACAAATAATAGAAACCGTTGGAAGACTAGTTTCACGCTAAAAATAAAATTTGAGTTCGGGCCTAATTTTTTGACTTTTTTGGGGAGGATCTTCAAGATTCCTCAAAATTAAGCCACTTACTAGTTAGATGTAAATTTTTTAAAGTTTTCAATATCTACCAAAATTGTGTCATTTTTGTAGGCTATAACATTTGCCATTTTTGGGTCGTTTGGAGCACCACCTTAGTACACCGCAAAGAAGTACCAATTGCGCCCGTTGGCTTGTTCTTCACTGCTATAGACCTTGCCAATGATCTGATACCACACTTATCACCCCATAATAATTTCTCTAAGGGGTACATGAAGAAAACAAATAATAGAAACCGTTGGAAGATTAGTATGCCGTCAAAAATAAAAATCGAGTTCGGAACTTAATTTTTTGACTTTTTTTTAAACAAATCTTCAAGATTTCTCAAAATTAGACCACATACTAGTTAGATGTGATTTTTCAAGACTTTTTGATGTGCACCAAAATTGGGTCACTTTTCGTAGGTTATAGAATTCGTCATTTTTTTAATGTTTTTGGCGTCACAGTAGTACACCTCCAAGGAGCACCAACTGCGACCCTTGGCTCATTCTCCACTACCATAGACCTTTCCAGAGACCCAATCTCACACTTATCGGCTCATAATCATTGATCTAAAGTGGTGCACGACGAAAATAAATAGTAAAAACCGTTGGAAGACTAATTTGGAGCCAAAATAAAAAATGAGTTTGAGGCTTATTTTTTGACTTTTTTGGGAAAAATCTTCAAGATTCCTACAAACTAGGTCACTTACTATTTAGATGTGAATTTTCAAGGCTTTTTTATATCGGCCAAAATAGGGTCATTTTTCGTAGGCTATAGCATCTCCATTTTTTAGACGTTTGGTCATTTTTTAGACGTTTGGACGCCACCTTAGTACATCTCCATAAATAGCATTAATTGCGACTCTTTGCTCATTCTCCACTGCCATAGACCTTGTCAGTGATTTGATCCCACACTTATTCGCCCATAACCATTAATCTAAAGGTGTACACGGCAAAAATAAATAATAGAAACCGTTGGAAGATTAGTTTAGTGCAAAAAAATAATACCTGAGTATGGGGCTTAATTTTTCGAATTTTTTGGAAAAAGTCTTTAGGATTCCTCAAAATTAGACCACTTACCAGTGAGATGTGAATTTTTAAGACTTTTGATATCGACAAAAATTGGATCATTTTTCGTAGGCCATAGCATAGGCCATGTTTCAGACGCTTTGGACGCCACCTTAGTACACCTCTACAGAGCACTATTTGCGACCCTTGGCTCATTCTCCACTGCCATATACCTTGCCAGAGACCCAATCACACACTTATCAACCTATAATCATTTATTTAAAGGGGTTCAGGACGTAAAAAAAGAATAGAAACCATTGGAAGACTAGTCTGGCGCTAGTTACTAGTTAGATGTGAATTTTCAAGACTTTTTGATAACCGTCAATATTGAGTCATTTTTTGTAGGCTATTACATTGGCCACGTTTTGGACGTTTTGGGCGCCACCTTAGTACACCTTCAAGGAACACTAACTGTGACTCTTGGCTCATTCTCCACTATTACAGACCTCGACAGAGACTCGATCCAACACTTATCATCACATAATCAATGATCTAAGGGCGTGCAGGACGAAAAAAAATAATCGAAACTGTTGGAAGACAACTTTTGCGCCAAAAATATAAATTGAGTTCGAGGCTTATTTTTTTTATTTTTTTGGGACAAATCTTCAAACTCCTCAAAATTAGGCCACTTACTAGGTATATATGAATTTTCAAGACTTTTCGATCTTGGTCAAAATAAGGTCATTTTTCGTAGGCAGCATTGGCTATTTTTCGAACGTTTGGACACCACCTTAGAACACCCCAAAGAACATCAACTGCGACCCTTGGCTCATTCTCCACTGCCATAGACCTTTCTGAAGACCTGATCTCATACTTATCCGCCCATAATCATTGATCTAAATGGGTTCAAGACAAAAACAAATAATAGAAATCGTTGGAATATTAGTTTGGCGCCAAAAATAATAACTGAGTTTGGGGCTTATTTTTTCGACCTTTTTGGAAAAAGTCTTCAAGGTTCCTCCAAATTAGACCACTTACTAGTTAGATGTGAATTTTCAATATGTTTTGATATGGGTCAAAATTGGGTAATTTTTCGTAGACTGTGACATCATATGCGTCAATAGCCAGAAGTGCTCAATGATCACTACATAGAAGACAAGTTCATGTTCACTGTTAATGCAATAAATTTTAATGCATCGATTATTAAAACATTACTTTTCATGGATCAAAAGTAGCTAGAACGATTTGTTCTTCATGTGACGCCATTAATTTGCTACATAGGTTGCGAGCTCTAACTTCTTGGGTGTTGTGTCCAACAGATATAAGGGACAGTTTAACAAAGATGTAATTTGAAACATATTTTGATTACAAGTACCTAAAACAGTTGAAAAGTCAATAAGGGAGAACCTATATAAAGACTAAAGTACCTAAATGAAGGACATTGTATTACTTACGCCATGTATGCCACCACCATTAAAGTCTTGACTTCTCTCATGTTACGAAATTCAACAATAATTTCTCGCGTAACACAACACTTTCTACTTATACCAAACAACTCAACTAGTAGTTGGTAATGAATCCCGATATTTTTGTTCATTACCTTTTCAGCAAACCTAACACTACAAGAAATTCAATATTCAGTAGCAAAGTTTTAGTGGCACAAGTAATTTTTATCGCTAAAATATTAGTTTCAGCGACGCAAAAAAAATTTGTCACAAAAGAGTATTTTTTGAGTTTGTGTCACTAAAACGATATGAAAAATGTCGCTAAAGATTAATTACTTTTAGCAACAAACATGAATGTTGCTAAAGGTTTTCTAAAAATAATTTCGCCCTAATTTTTTTATTTCCCTCCTTTTATTTTACTTAAACCAAAAACAAAATAAAACTTTCCTAAACCCTAACCCTCACCTCACCATAATTTGAGTTTGATTATCTTTATTATTATTTGTAATAATTTGAGATAATTTGTAACATCCCAAACTTTATTATTACTATTAATATCATTATATTTTATTTATTTATTTTCTTTTCTTTTCTTTTTAATTTTATTTTTCTTTTCTTTTTTTCATTTCTTCTTTCTTTTTCTTTTCTTTCTCTCTCTTCCTCTTTCTTCCCTTCCCGTCCGCATAACCCCCATCGCGATTTCCAGCACTGCCGCCCTTCAGCCAACCGTCGTCTGCCTCGTTCACGTCGCGCCGCGGCAGATCGTGGATTGCCCGCTCAACGTCGACCGCGTCCACGCTGCTCCAGATCTGACGCCGTCACCGTGAGTCCGAGATTCGCATCTCCCTGATGCCTTCGCAAGATGTCGGTAAGTTCACCTCTAACTCCCCAACAACGCCGCCGATTTTCCCTTCCTCCAGCTTCAGCCGCGTCGCCGCGTCTCCCCTCTCACCGCCACTTGCACAAACGCGCTACTCGCGTCTCCCTGCTTCCACGCGTTCAGATCTGATGTCATGCTGCGAGCCGTGCAAGATCCACGTCAGATCCGACGTCGCTGGACTTCTCCCGTCTGTGCCACCCAGCCACGAACATCCTTCAGACGTCGTCGTGCGTTATACTGAGCCAAATGCCGCCGCGAATCTGATAGTCGCGTTGTTTCCACGTGAGCCACGACGTGTGACATTTCTGACATCGTGGCTGCATCGTCTTCTTCTCATTCTGTGTCGTCGTTGAAGCTCGTCGCCGCCACCACTGTGGATGATTGTGCGTAAGTTTTTGTGGTCTTCTTTTGGATCTTGGAAAACCTAGTAGAGATTAAATTGAAGGTTTATTTGGATTAATTTTGGTTTTTGATGTAGGATTCGAATACCCATTAGTGTGCAAATTAGGAGTTTTTCCAGCATAGTTATATTTGCGGGTTTCGCTACGATTTGGGTTGGATTTCATAGAGATCGAGCGGTCGTTGGGTAAGTTTTGGTTAAAGGTGTTGAGGTTACTTTCGATCATTATTTGCTATGGAATTTGTTGAATGTATTGTGGTGTTTAAGACGAATTCGAGGAGATTCTTGTGCAAGCCAAGGCCTCATTCGATAACTGAGGTAAGAATACTCCAATTGGATTCACGACTATAGTTAACGTTCTTATTGGAAATTAGTTATTTGACTTGTTGTGTGATGGGTTGACATCTTGTGATTATTTGACTAATGGTATCCATGTGCTAGATGTATTGAGTTGATTGAGTATGAAGCTTTATGTTGGTTATGTGACTACGAGAAATTCCACATACCATGACACTAATGAACAGTGCAAATGAGAAGGAAGAAGAAAAATTGTGTCATCTTTTTCCAAAATTGGGTTTTTGGCAGGAAAAGTCGAAATTTTTTGGATTTCTGAAAATTCGTGACTCGTTTTTTGCGTCACAAAAAGACGACGCAAAAAATGCGTCGTCTTTTTACATTAATGTTTTTAGCTTCTGCCCTAGCATTCAAAAAAACGCACGTCTCCCCCCCCCCTTTTCTCACGTTTTGCCCGAAGCCAAATCAATTAATTCGCCCAGCCGCCCAACCTCTGTCTTCAACTTCCGTTCACCATCAGGAAGGTCCATCGTTGGAGGTCCACCCACTCTGGCATCGCATCTCTGTCTATTGGCCTTTGTCTCCGTCAACAGCCACGCCAAACGTCATTTTTTGTTGTGCAATCTTAAAAGACAAAATCCATCCGTTCACTTCAAGTTTGTTTCCTTTCTTTTCTTTGTCCGCACTCAATTCATGTTGGCAAAATAGGTAGGTAAATCTATTAAACGTTTGTGTCAAAAAAGCATGTCCAACACTTTGTCTTATCATATAGGTTACAATGTGTTTGATGAAATGCCTCAATGAAAGATTCTGTTGTTTTTTCTTTTATTTTTCTTTGCTCCAGTAGAAAATCCAACCTAGAGCTATATTGTATATTTTTTTGTTTAAACCATGGATTTGAATACTAATTATGTTTGTGGAAATGATGGCACACTGTAAAACATTGACATTTTTGTTATAATTTATGGTTTGTATAATACTAGTTTCCATTTTCTGAATTGTATTTGACGTTTTGAGAATAGGCAACATATTTTCTTGCCCAATTTCATTGAAGCATGAAGTGTGTCAAATTATGGCTTGTTAGATTTTATTGTACTAATCTTAATTGGTATAGAGTCACTCTTTACTTGCTAAATTGTTATCTTTGTAGTACGGTAAAGGTTATGTCAATGCTGTTATTAAACTAGTATACTTATTAATGAAGTAAAAACTCAGTTCCTCATCTTAATAACATTGAGCAATTTTGTTTGTCAATGTCTCGCTATGTTTGGGTTGTCAGTTTAGTTTAAGAGACTGGTTGTTACTATGTTTGTTGTAAACAGGTATGTGAAACAGCTTTCTAGAAAGTATTTTTTACAATGGACGAATCATGGATGATGGAGAATAGGATGTCTAGGAAGTATGAACTAGGAGTTGAAACTTTTATTGAATTTGGTTTACGTCATGCCAACAGTTCCAATTCAATTAGGTGTCCATGTTTGAAGTGTGGGAATCGTGTGTCCAATGAGGTTTCAATAGTTAGATATCATCTATATGCAAATGGGATTGACCAAAGTTATAAAGTGTGGTTTTGGCACGACGAAAATTTGACGGGGGAGAATCGTAACAATGAATGTCATGATGGAAATGAAGAAAACATTGAGGACGATGATGATTTCTTCAATGTACTGAATATGGTTCAAAATGTGCATGATCAGTTTTCTGATATGCCGAACATGTTTGAAACTATGTTTGATGATGCTAAGAAGCCTTTATACCCTGGATGTAAAACATTCACAAAGTTGTGAGGCTTAGTAAGATTATACAACCTAAAGGTTAGGTTCGGATGGAGTAATTCGAGTTTTTCAGAATTATTGGCGATTATTAATGATTTCTTGCCTGAAAAAAATGTAATCCCAGTATCCATGTATGAAGCAAAAAGAACACTTACTGTCTTAGGCTTGAGTTATCAAAAAATGGATGCACGTCCAAATTATTGTTGTCTCAATAGAAAAGAGTGAAAACTTCAATAGGTATCCTAAATGTAACTTGTCGAGATGGAAGAGAATTAAAAACACCACATAAGTGATGAAGGAAGTTGCTACTAAACAACTTTGATATTTTTCAATTGTTCCAAAGTTTGTTTGGATGTTCAAGAACTATGAACATGCCAAAAATTTGTGTTGGCATGCAACTGATAGGAAAATAAACGGTATTTTGAGAAATCCAACTGATACGCCATCTTGGAGGTTGATAGATCATTTATGGCCAAGTTTCGGGTCTGAACCAAGAAATCTTAGACTTGATTTGTCCACAGATGACATTAATCCCTATGGAGATTTATCCACCAAATATAGTTGTTGGCCGGTGATAGCTACAATATACAACCTCCACCGTGGCTATGTATGAGACGAAAGTATTTGATGTTAACAATATTGATATCGGGTCCAAAACAACCAGGATGTGATATCAATGTCTATCTAGCTTCTTTGATAGATGATCTAATGCTTATGTGAGATGAAGGTGTTAAATGTTTTGATTCACATAAACAAGAATATTTTAATTTAAAAGTTGATTTGTTATAGACTGTCAACGACTTTCTTGCTTACGGTAATCTTTGTGGATGTACTGTAAAAGGGTACAACGCTTGTCCAATATGTGTTGAGAACGCTTCCTTAGTTAGACTACAACACGGAAAGAAAATGCATACTTGGGACATAGAAAATACTTACCAAGACAGCACCCATATAGGAGACAAAAAAAAACGTTTGTTGAAACTCAAGAGAATAGAATTCCTCTGCACTCTCTATCAGGAGAAGAAATTTATCATAAACTTAATGAAGTGAACTTTTCATGTGGTAAAGGGTCTAAGAGAAAGGTGAATGACCAAACTAAATCAAAGTATTGGAGGAGCATATCTGAATTATTTGAGTTACCATATTGGAAAAAGTTACATGTAAGAAACTGTCTTGATGTTATGCATATTGAAAAAAAAAATGTATACATGAATATAATTGAAACGCTACTTGACTTACCGGAAAAGAGTAAGGATGGGTTGAGCGCTAGACTTGACTTTGTGGAAATGAACATTAAGCCTAAATTAGCCCCTGTGACAAGTGGAAGTAGAACATACATACCCGCCGTCTGCTATACATTGTCAAGAGAGGAGAAGTACAGTATATGCAAGACTCTTGTGGATCTTAAGGTTCCTGAAGGATAAGGTTCCTGAAGGATATTCTTCAAACCTAAGAAGTTTTGCTTCCTTGGATGATTTTAAGCTTTCACGTTTTAAATCGCATGACTGTCATGTTCTAATGCAACAATTGCTTCCAATTGCATTGCGCGAAGTATTGCTGAAGAATGTGAGATATGCTATTAGTAGACACTGTTTTTTTTTCAATGCTATTTGTTCAAAGACCTTGAAAGTACCAGAGTTAGATAAATTGCAGCAGGAAGTTGTTGAAACATTATGTTTACTTGAAAAGTACTTTCCTCCCTCATTTTTCACAATTATGGTACATCTAGTGGTTCATCTTGTGCGAGAGGCAAAACTTTGTGGACCAATCTATCTATGATGGATGTACCCATTTGAAAGATATATGAAAATGTTGAAAAGTTATGTTCGCAATAGAACTCGTCCTGAAGGATCCATCGTACAGTCACACATATGTGATGAAGTTGTTGAGTTCTTCTCTGACTTTCTATCTGGACTGAACCCAGTTGGACTTGGAACCTTCAAATATCGAGAGGAAAGCAGGATTGATAGGCCTTTATCAGCTGGATCACTACTTACACCAACTCCAAAACTATTGAAACAGTCACATCTTCACATTCTGGACAACTTTGAGGAAGTCCAAGCTTATAGAGAGTAAGAAATATTTCATTCAAAACATGATTTTTTTATACTCTTTAGTTATTATTTTTATTTCATTCAAAACATTAAATATTTCATTCAAAACATGTTGTAGACGACATGTGAATTTCTTAAAAGCTACAAACCCCCGTAGAGCAAAATATGAAAAATGGTTGCGTGATGAGCACAATCGTGTCTTTCCTAACTGGCTACGTGGTCAGGTTAGTGATCTTGATATGCTATTATCCTTTCCCTTTTTTTTTTCCAATTGTTGAACTTGGACTAAGCGAATTTTTCAATAATATGGGGGATACATTAAAAATCGTTTCTCTAACTATACGATGGATTGCACACGGTTCACGTCCTGTTTTGACTACATACGAGGGATACAACATTAAAGGATGTTGTTTCAGCACTAAGTCTCGTGACGACAACAGGACCGTTCAGAACAGTGGTGTTATGTTGGTTGCAAGTACAATGCAAGTTGCCAGTGCAAAGGACAAAAATCCAATAGTATCTGACATGTCTTTCTACGGTGTCATTTAAGAAATATGAGAAGTCAGTTATAACACTTTTAAGGTTCCATTGTTTAAATGTGATTGGGTTGATACTAGGCACGGAGTGCGTGTTGATGACCTCAAATTTACATTAGTAGACCTTAGTCATACCGATCATTCTTCAGACTCTTTTATCTTAGCATCACAAGTAAAACAAGTGTTCTACGTTAAGATTCCAATGATGCTGGTTGGTCAGTCGTTGTTAAGCCACAGGAAAAGAATTTTCTGAAAAACATATATACTAACGAGCTAGAAGATACTTCATTGCACTATCCGACAACTTTGGTATGGCACGAACCAACAAATAGAGACGACGAGGAGATTTCGTACATTAGAAATGATTGTGAAGGCACTTGAGTCAACACATAGCCCATTGTTATCAGTACGTATATGCAACTTCTATACTTGAGTTTAATTCATTTTCATTAATGGTATATATTCATTAACAAATAAATAAAATGTATTTATTTATTCATGTATAGCAAGTTATGATACTCCAAAAAGGAAATGATGAAGAACATGTTTTCTTTACTATTTGTTCAAGACCTTTGTATAAGCGAATTTCTTTACATTAAAAATGATTGCCAATAAATAAACGTATTTATTTATTCATGTTGAAACATAAGCGAATTACAGACATCATTATTCTTCTTTGCATTTAGTAAATTGATGTTATCATTTTTTCACATTTGTCAAGACATAAACCTCTAACAACTAATCATCATTACATTTGGTTTGTTATACTACACATACAGGCATGACACATGCACAGGTTAATGCGTCGGACGGTGCGTGTTCTACGTTGCCACAACACGAGGAAGGTAATACACAAGAAAAACGAAGACGAGGACCTACGGGAATGAATAAGATCACAATAGTGAGTAGCGAGGGACAAAAAAGGGTAGTCCAATACAACGAGTTCGGGCAACCCATTGGTGAGAGCGCAACGAAGCTAAAGAGTTGTATTGGTACCGCCTCTCTTATAATGAGATACTGAACGTTTTTCTCATTTTTATACTATTGTATAATGAGATAAACTTTTATAACTTACCTAACTATGACTTTGTAGGTTGGAGATGAGAAGGAATATGTGGACGTAAAACCTGGATCTTCGAAGACCGTAAAGGTTAGTATCAATGTCATTCATGTACTTTTGAATTTTTTAAAAATGGTAAACGGTATGAAGGACTTGTGAAATGCAACTTCCAATTATTTTTGTTGGATGGGACTTCGTGTCTCCTGGCACTTGAACCGTAGACAACGTGGTTGGTGCAGAAACCATTTTTTACTACGACGTCGATGGTGATTTCGTGACGATTTCTGTGGATGTTGTAATTGATGGTGAGGGTGTCGTCTCTGTACCCAACAAAGAAGGGATACACATACTCTCGCAAAAGGTAGGATCACAATTATTATGGTCGCGTGAGTTGGTCATTGTGCAGGAAGAAAAGGTAAACTACTTTTATTTACTTACTTTATTTTAGGGAATATGTATAACTTTGTCTAACTTCGCGATTTTATGATAGAGAGAAGAAGTGTGTCACCCATCAGATTTTGACATTATTGGATTAACACCAATTCAAAATGCACCTGTAGCACTACGATGCTTGCTACGAGAACTGAAGTACATAGGCTCGAGAATACAAATAAATGTTCCTGCTGAGTTATTTGGAGTGCAGCGAAAATGTTGCATCTTCTTAGAGGTGTTGCGTGACTTTTGCAACATGCGTTCGATATCGGACTCCTTGTATCGATGCATACATTATGTAAGTTTCTTGTGATTTTTGTGCAATAGTATGTTTAATGATGCTGAAATTGATGTTTATATCATGTTCGTAGGTACCTCTACAAACTGCTTGAGAAGTCGAACAGATTAGGAGTATATAAGTTTTGTGATGCTCGATCAATCTCGTTGGGTATAAACAAGGAAACTCGCGCACAGCCCCTAAGTGCTAGAATGCTAGGGACATACCATAATCAGGTTTTGATGATTACAGGGTATGTCTAGCAACTACTTTATTGAAACAATAACATGTTAGTACAAGATGTTTAGTATATGCAATCATTAACACATCTGTGAAACGTATAGCAATCATTGGTGTTTAGTTGCGATAGACTACACGAGGGGTCTTGCATATTGGGTGGATCCATTGAAAAACCGAATTCACAGTGATATCATGGCTGTGGTGAAAATGTATGTCGACCATTACATTCATCTATTTATGTTTTTTATCGTATACAGTTTTTAACTATGTTTATTGAGGTTATATTTACACTCGTTTAAAACTTTGTAGGACTTTTGAAATTGGTAAGAAAAAGAAACCAGTCTGAAAAGTTATCAAGGTATATGAGGTGGAAATTTTATGGAATAGGTTCGTTGGTTAGTGTAATTTCATGATTGCAAACATATACAAATTTTGTGTTGGTTGTGTCTAAAGGGTCCGAAGCAGTATGGCGTTGTCGAGTGCGAATATTATGTCATGCGTTTCATGCATGATATAATTTTGTCCAACAACGATTCGATTATTGAGATAGAACGTATTTGTTATATATTTCAGTTTAACCCTAAAGCATAAGAAAGTATGCATCTAACTCATATTTTCTGGTACACAGATGCAAAGTGCACCATCAACCTTCAGTCAAGAAGATATAGATATCGTTAGGTTCGAGTGGACTGAATTTATGAGGATCCATGTATTCTTTGCGTAGACTTAAGTAGGATTTGTTTGATGGTATTTTTTTATGTTTTTTTGGATATGACATAAGACATTTGTATATATGCTGCTTATCTAATGCATTATTTTGTTTGCGTAACTTAAGACATTTCTATATACATACTCATTATGTAATGCTTTAACATTTTTTTAGTAATATAAGATATTTGTAATTGAATGCACTCAGTTACTTATAATGGACTTGGTTAAAGGCCCGTAAATGGTAAGTTCACCTATATACGAACTTCAACTTCGTTATATCGTGAAACACTATACGACATTAAGTAAACTAAAAATTGTTGTTCTATTGTAGGACTTGGTTTCAAGGATACTTTTTTTTTGTAAAGCTATATGGGTGTATTTGAGGCAGATAGGTATGTATCGAAAGCATAAATCTATTCATTAAGTAATATATTTACACACTATCGCCTCTCTTTCGCCTATTATTGAGATTTTCTGAGTTTCTGGTTCAAGGATCATACCCCTCCACATTGTTATGTTTCTACGAATACTTGTCTTCCCCCTATTGTGCATATGTTTTATAAATGATGTTCTACTATAAAATGAAAATATCGTTTTTGTCCCCTTTTGGATATAGGTCCAATGGTTTAGGTTACAAATGTGTTAGATACCGATTTCATGAAGATATTGTTTATTGTGTGTTTTCTTGTTTAATATGAACACTTCTTTTGTAATTAGGAAAGTCATGAAAATATTGTTTGCTGCCCCCCCCTCTCCTTGCATATAGGTTAACTTTTGTAGGTTACAAAGTGTTAGAATACAACTTTCATTAATATATTGTTTGTTGTCCCCTTTTGCATATAGGTCCATTGGTTTAGGTTACAAATACGTTAGATATTGATTTGATGAAATTATTGTTTGGTGGCTTTTTTCTTGTTGCATATGAACACTTCTTTTGTCATTAAGAAAGTCATGAAAATATTGTTTGCTGCCTCCCCCCCTGCATATAGGTCAACTTTTATAGGTTAAGAAAGTAGTAAAATACAAATTTAATGAAGATTTTGTTTGCTGCCACATCCCCCCTTTTGCATATAGGTCCATTGGTTTAGGTTGAAAACATGTTAGATACTGATTTGATGAAGATATTGTTTGGTGCCTCTTTCCTTGTTCCATATATGAACACTTCTTTTGTCATTAGGAAAGTCATGAAAATATTGTTTGTTGCCCTCCCTCCTTGCATATAGGTCAACTTTTGTAGGTTACGAAGTGTTAGAATACAACTTTTCTTGAGATATATTTTGTTGCCCTCTCCCTCTTTTGCGTATGGGTCCATTGGTTTAGGTTACAAACATGTTTGATAGTGATTTTATGAAGATATTGTTTGGTGCGTGTTTCCTTGTTTCATATGCACACATCTTTTGTCATTAAGAAAGACATGAAAATATTGTTTGCTGCTCCCCCCCCCCCCCCATCTTCTTGCATATAGGTCAAATTTTGTAGGTTACAAAGTGTTAGAATACAACTTTCCTTAAGATATTCTTTGTTTTCCCTCCCTCCTTTTGCATATAGGTCCATTAGTTTAGGTTACAAACGTGTTAGATATTGATTTCATGAAGATATTGTTTGGTGTGTGTTTCCTTGCTTCAGATGAACACTTCTTTTGTCATTAGAAAAGTCATGAAAATATTGTTTGTTGTCCCCCCCCCCCCTCTCCTTGCATATAGGTTAACTTTTGTACGTTATGAAGTGTTAGAATACAACTTTCATTAATATATTGTTCGTTGTCCCCTTTTGCATATAGGTCCATTGGTTTAGGTTACAAACACGTTAGATATTGATTTGATGAAGTTATTGTTTGGTGGCTCTTTTCTTGTTCCATATGAACACTTCTTTTGTCATTAGGAAAGTCATGAAAATATTGTTTACTTTTCTCCCCCCTTTACATATAGGTCAACTTTTATAGGTTAGAAAAGTGTTAGAATACAAGTTCAATGAAGATTTTGTTTGTTGCCCCTTCCTCCCTTTTGCACCTATATGTCGTATGAGAAAAACTAGTTGTTGCCATGCGATTGACTTACAAAACTAGATGTGTGTGATTTGACCTCCGCTTGGTACATGTATGACCTCTAAATAACATGTTGCATGAACATCGGTCATACTTACATGTTAATTTGTATCAATATTTCAGGTATTCGACGAAAGCTTAGAGCATAGAAGCATGGGACAATACAGAAGTTGAAGTTATCATTTGTTAAGTTGTACTTTGTTACTCGTAGAAGCATGTCACGATGAAAGGTTGTAGTTTGTTAAGTTAAGTTGAAATTTTCATTTGTCTCCTTTCTTTCATGTGTGTCATTGTATAAGGAAAAATATTTACTTTCAAATGTAAATTGATGCTTCATTATAAATATATGGAACATTTTAGATTTTATGATTACTTTGCTCGCACTATTTATTTAATAATGACAATTACAATTATTTGTCGTCAATTGTAATTTCTTGACAGGAAACAGAAAACGTCAAATATAGTCAATACATGACAATGAAATTTCTGTTGCTATAGGAAATTTAATGACACAAAAAATGTGTCGTACATTATCAATTTGTAACAATAAAAAATGTTATCAATGAACATAGAATGACATAAATTTAATGTCACTAAAAATTAAACCGTGACGCAAATGAACTGTCGTGAAAAGCACATAATTGACAGAAAATATCCAACTTCGGCCTCAATGATGACAATTTTTTTGTGTCGACGACAACGTTACAACGACACATTTAAAATGACACTAAAGAGTAAATAATGACAGGCAAAAAATGTCACGCAAGGATAAACAACGACGTGTTTTTTGCGATGTCATTAAAAGTCCTATGTTGACAGTGGATCCAAGGATGCAAAATATGTGTCACGAGTTCTGTTTGTGACGCGTTTTTTGTGTCGTTATATCTCAGTTTTCTTGTAGTGTGTTATGTTTGATATATCGATCTGTGTGACATTGTCAGTGAGACTAGCTTCATATCAGTCTTCCATTGATTTGAATCTCAAGTCGTAGATGATGAATGCTAATAAATGCATTTATAGAATGCTATATTTATTTCTAAAGTCTTCAATTCAAATCAGTATTCCATTCATTCAAAAGCTATATTTATGTTTTTCACAAAAATAAATGCTATAAAATCTCAATTTCTTTTTAATGTTTATATTTATTTCACTGATTTTGTTTTGCTTGCTATTACTGCTATTGAATTAATATATTGTTGGAAGTGTTTGTTGTGCAACAAATTAAATGGACATGTTGTTGGCCTTT
>JBBPDJ010020012.1:0-23288 GCA_037974625.1 Cucumis cinereus | reverse complement strand
TAAACATCCCAAAAATAAAATTCACCAACATTCAAAAGATAATTAATAATAAAAATTACAAAATTACCTTTAAAAAATTGGGATGTTACAGATTTCTTCCTACACAGACCAAATTAACTCAATTCCTTTTATAGAACTCTAAATGAACTGATAATCTAGCTTACCTCCAAAAATTAGACCTTGATTGAATTTGTAGACGGAGAATTTGATTTTCAAAGTTTTGGGTCCGTTTTTCGCAATTTCTAGCAGCCCGAGTTCTTTTCCTTCTAACTCAGTGGTCTCTTCGGCCAAATTTCTTCAAATTGAGTTGTGCTTCAGCTTCCTCTCTCTTTTCTAAGCAATTTAGACACAAATTTCACTCAATTCGGTTGAGAATTGAGCACAAAATCATTTTTCTCTTCTCTTCCTCTCGGTTTTCAAGATAAATTTTTTCCCAGTTTTTCTCTTCTCTTCCTCTCGGTTTTCTCTTCCTCTCGGTTTCAAGATAAGTGTTCAAGATAAAAATTTTCCCAGTTTTTCTCTTCTCTTCCTCTCGGTTTTCTCTTCCCTTTTTCTTCAATTTCCTCTTCAACTCAAAGAAAAATTAACAGAATAAATAATACTTCCCACCTCTACTTCATCCAATTGAAGAAATTGGCTTGAATTTCATAATTTCAACTCTCTTCTCATTCTTAATCTCTTTGGCACACTATTTAAAAAAAAATGCAATTTCCTTTATTTTTTTAAAAATCTAAAAGATAATTATAAACTAAATAATTAAATAAATAAATTTCAATTTCTTTTTCCTTTTCTTTTTCTTTTTCCCTTTTCTTTTATTCAAACATTATTTTATTTATTTTTAAACAAAACTACTAAATTAAATTTTACCAATTCTTAACAAAATTACTAAAATATCCTTTATCAAATATTACTAAAATACCCTCTGATTATTTTATTAATACATTTACAATAAACCACTTAAATAAAAAAAAAGTCGGGTATTACATGCATGATTTACTACTAACGTACAATAGTATTAAAACTTCTCGAGTAGTAGACAGTCTGTGGTAAGTCAAGCTCCGGGATCACGATCTCTACCTGGAAAGTGAAAAAATAATTTGAAAGAATGAGCTAAAACGTCTGGTGAATGATGCTTTAATAGAAAATAATTAAGACATATATATAGCATAGCTAGAAATCATTGACTTATAAACTTTTCACAAACCAAAGCATAACTGAAACTATAAATCACAGTTTAAACTGAAATCACTTGAAAGGTGCTTACACGATACTTATCTGAAAATCTGAAAACTATGCACAATAGAAATCATGCTAAAACATGAATATCTAAAACGTGTATCAAACTGAACTACGTAGTAGTGGAGAAACCCAACACTAGCTACGTCTTTGCTGCAGTAGAGTAATCTCACACTAACGACAGCTATATCTACGTCGTGGTTGGATCAGGACCAACGACGTCTTCGTCGAGGTGGAGTCAGCTCAAAACAACGACGGTATCCTACGTTATAGTGGGCTAGCAACTATAACGTCTTTGCCAAAGTGGGGCGAACTCAGCACTAAGGCAGCGAATCTACGTTACAGTGGGGCCATCACTTGCAACGTCTTTGCCATGGTGGAGTAATCTCAACACCATGATAGCGTATATCTACGAAGTAGCGGAGCCACCGCCTACAAGGTCTTTGCCACGGTGGGACGAACCCTCACACAACCCTAGTGTGTGCACCTAGTATAGTAGCCTCAGGCTCACATGGATACACATGCTTAAAAACAAATCATCGTAAAACGTGCAAGTCACATAAAACATAACATCATCTTAAATCATTTCTCAAATCTAAATGAAACTCATAGTACTCGAAATCATGCTTAAACATCATTTATAACATGGTAGAAATCTCATAGAAGCATTAAATAATCATAACTCGTGATTTCGAGAAATCTCGTAAAACGTGCAAAACGTGCTTAGGTCTTATAGCAGTCAAAACATGCTAAACAATTTATGAAAATCATCAAAACTATCTTATTAAACATAAACAGGGCCTAACATATTATAAATCATGCTTATTTCGTAAATAGACATTGTCTCGTAAAATGTGTCAAAATAATATTATTATATTCAAACCACCGAAAATGCCTTAAAACAATTAAATCATGCTTCAAACAAGTTACCATGTGAAAGTACATCGAAAAATATGAACAACATGATTTTTCTGAAATTTTCTGAAAATATTGTAAATTCTCGAAAAACGTGCATTCCATTAATTATTTTAATATTAAAATATTAAAATAATACTATCACTCACAAACTTGACGGGCTATCCCTGGCTCGAAAATTTTTCTGATCTCCGAATCTCCTGAAAATAAATTCAAAATCGATCCTTAAATCACTTGACACGAAAATCGAGGAAAATCAATTTTTTCTTAATTTTCTTTTTTTAAATTAATTCTTTTCCCTAAAATATTATTTATAAATATAATTACATACATACATACATACGTTTTAATAATAATAATAATAATAATAATAATAACAACATCCAGTTTAGGGCCACTGCACTAACTCAACTTTGGTGAGACAATTCTCTCAATCTACTTATAATTTGAGGTTCTAACCTATGCAAAACGATTTCTACATGAGTCTATTTTCTTACCTCTAAAAAATTAGCTTCAAAGTTCTCGTGGATTGCTCGAATTTGCCTCTGGAAGTCACCTTGCTCAATTTTTCGACGAGCTTAAATCCGAGAATTGAAACTTCGATTTCTTCGTACACAGACCAAATTAACTCAATTCCTTTTATATAACTTTAAATGAACTAATAATCTAGCTTACCTCCAAAAAATAGATCTTAATTCGGCCTGTAGACAAAAAATTTAATTTTCAAAGTTTTGGGTCCTTTTTTCGCATTTTTCAGCAGCCCAAGCTCTTTTTCTTCAAAATCAGTGGTTTCTTCGGCTAAATTTCTCCAAATTGAGTTGTGCTTCAGCTTCCTCTCTCTTTTCTAAGCAATTTAGACACAAATTTCACTCAATTCGGTTAAGAATTGAGCACAAAATCATCACTTTTCCTCCAAGTGTTCAAAAACAAAGTTGCCCAGATTTGTTTTTCAAACTCTCTCTCTCTCGGCCGTCTTCTTCAATTGTCCTTCCAATTCATTTCTTCTTTTCATTCCAAAATGATTTAAAGTGTTCTTAAGGATTAAATTTCACTGAACACCCATCCAATTGTAAGAGATTTGGTGAAAACCAATATCTTCCTTATCCTTCTCGGCACACATGTTAAAAAAAAAATTCAATTTTCCTTTTTTTTATTAAATTATAAAATAAATAATTGAATAAATCAATTTCTTTTTCATTTTCCTTTTCTTTTTCTTTCTTTTCTAAATTATTATTTTATTTTATTTTTAAACAAAACTACAAAACTAATTTTTTTACCAATTCTTAAACAAAACTACTAAAATATTCTTTATAAAAAATTACTAAAATATCCTCCGTTATTTTATTAATACTTTTACAACAACAACTTAAGTAAAAAGTCAGGTATTACACATTGTTCGTTGGATTTCGAGCAATCCTTGGGTAAGTTTTCGATCAAAGACTAAGTTGGATAATTATCCATACTCTTATGTTTAGGGTGTTTTTTGAGGACTTTTTGGAGCAATTCTATTTTCCAAACAATTTGGAGGTAAGGGGTTCCTTTCGACTTGCGACCCAACTCATGGAAAGTATGGGTTCTTTAAATTAATGCGATGTTTAATTGTGTTATCCTAATATGTGATATTTTTGATGTGTGCAATATTTGAAAAGTATAGTTGTATGTGAATGGGACTGCATAACTGAACTATACTGGAATATTGTTATTGTGCATAATGTTGGACTGTGATATCTGCGTTATATATGTTGTGTGGTCTTTGTAACATAGGTATAGACGTTATGCATAACAAGTGGACTGTGATATCTGCATTATATATGGTGTGTGATCTTTGTAACGTATGTATAGACGTTGTCATGCAGAGTGATTGGACTATGATATCTGCGTTATATATGTTGTGTGGTCTTTGTAACATAGGTATAGACGTTGTCATGTAGAAATATTGGACTGAGATATATGCGTTATATATGCTGTGTGGTCTTTGTAACGTAGGTATAGAGGTCGTTATGTATATGGTTGGGACAATGACCCCTATGTTATATATGTTGTGTGGACTTTGTAACAATGGATAGAATTGTCGAGATGTTTAACGACTGACGCTATGCTATCAATGTTATACATGTTGTGTGGACTTTGTAACATGTAGATAGTTATTATAATTACATTAAGACTAGCACGATGCTACCTTTGATATATATGTTGTGTGGACTTTGTATCCTATGGTATAGCTAGTTTTGTGCCTAATAGCTAGTATGAGTACCGACTAGTATTGTATGTTGGGCTAGGGTAGATGTTGTTTCTGTCTATGAGCCACTTGTTGTACTCTGTAGTGGGACGGGATCGCTACTGTGTGGCACGCGACTCAGCGATACACTAGGCTGATATGCATGTGTTCCCACTGTTGTTTCCTAGGTTGACCCTTTGTGTTTTGGTTGATACGGGCTTCCTTAGTGAATTATTGTTACCTAGTAAAGCTACTAGAGAGTTCCTTACTGTGTATATTTATATACTCACTCGTCTGTATTTTCTGCTTTTCAGGCAAAGGTAAAAGAAGGTTGGCGATGGACAAGAAAGACCAGTGACCACGCCACAGGGACCACATGGATGTTGCTTCCGCATTTGTAGCTTATGCTTTTTCAGAAACTTTATGGATTTGTATTACTTTGTTAAATTTGAGTTTTCTTTGAAGTTTGAATTTTGGAAAAAGTGGGATCCCGTCAGAGTTGTTTCCAGGATTTTGATTACTGTTTTTCTAACTTTTTATTTACCTCCATAGCTTCTTTTAGTTTGTTTAAAATTGAAAGGAGTCGTTTTTCGTCATCATTGGTTTCTAAATGTTTTCTTTTATGGTTTTTGATTTAGTAACGACCCATTTTAGTTTCTGGAAATTTGGGGCGTTACAGTTGGTATCAGAGCCTAAGTTTTAGGTTCTACAGAATGACTTACAGAGTAAGTCTATGGTTTGGGTCCCTATGGTCACTGTGGTCCTCTGTCCCGCCAGGTACGTTTTTTGTTTAAATTTGTTGCTCTTATAAACTGTCTGAGTGAACCGAATTGACATGGATTCTTTTTTTTATTTTAAGTTTCTAAGGTGTGTGGTGAATTTCTCTTAGGAAATGCCGCCACGTAAAGGCGCCAAGAGAGGTGGATAGGGTGGACGAGGAGCAGTTCAAGAACAACCTGTTGTATCGGCTGTAGACCCTGTCGCACCTGTCACACAAGCTGATTTGACCACTCTGACGGCTCAGATGAAGCAAAGAATGGCTTCGGCTGTGATAGTGTCTATGGCACAGTTCCAGCAAGCTCGAGCAGTTTCTGCTTCGACTCAAGCTGCATCAGCTGTTCAGAAGGATCTGTCAGGCCGGCTGTCAGTTGAAGCAAAGCATTTGAGGAATTTCAGAAAGTATGATCCTCCATCGTTCGATGGGTCACTGAAAGATCCTTTTAAAGCAGAGGTGTGGTTGTCATCGATTAAAGATATCTTTCGGTACATGATCTGCTCTGATAACCAGAAGATACCATGTGCGGTATTTATGCTTAGAGATAAGGCCATTTTCTGGTGGAAGTCTACTGAAAAAAGGATGGGTGGAGATCCCCGTGCTATTACATGGGAACAACTTAAGGAGGACTTCTATGAGAAGTTCTTCTCTGCCAACCTCTAGAATGTCAAACGACAGGAATTCCTGGATTTAAAGCAAGGACAAATGACTGTGGAAGAGTACGATCAAGAATTTGATGAACTGTCTCGTTTTGTTCCAGAGATGGTGACTATCGAGTTGGCCCGAGCAGAAAGGTTTGTGAGAGGCCTCAGGAAGGAAATCAGGGGTTTATGCGAGCTTTTAAGCCTTCTACCTAGGTTGAGGCGTTGCGTCTAGCTGTAGATGCAAATGATAAGGAAAATGTGAAACAACTAAAGTCGTTAGGACAAGAACCTTTCTCCAGACAGAAGAGGAAGGCTGAGCAGAACCCACAGAGGAGCTCGAGGTTGCGGGGTGCACAGGGACATTACCGTCAGTAGTCGACTGAAGCGGGTGCTACAGAGAGCAAGATTCCTGCATGTAACAGTTGTGGAAAAAGGCATCTGGGTCGCTGTTGGAATGAGGCCAGAGTTCATTTCACTTGCAAGCAACCAGGGCACATAGATGTGAATTGTCCTAATAATACCTCTGCGGTCAGGAAAAATCAGTCAGCTGGTTCGTCTCAGAGAGTGGAAGTCCACAGCAAGGTCGAGCTTTTGCCACCAACTGTCAGGAAGCAGAGAAGACAGCCATTGTGGTAACGGGTACACTTCCAATCTTGGGGCATTATGCATTATTGTTATTTGATTATGGGTCTTCTAACTCCTTTATCTCGCCACTCTTTGTAAAAAATGTTTATTTGGAGGTGGAACCTTTTGGTTTTATGTTGTTTGTGTCTACTCCGTCAGGAGAAATTATTCTTTCTAAAGAAAAAGTCAAGACATGTCAGTTGAAATTAGCGGGTCGTGTGTTAGAAGCAAATTTGCCATGGTGGGGCGAACCCTCACGCAAGGCAGCGCTAGTGTGCACACCTAGTATAGTAGCCTTAGGCTCACATGGATACACATGCTAAAAAAACAAATAATCGTAAAACGTGCAAGTCACATAAAACATATCATCATCTTAAATCATTTCTAAAATCTCCATGAAACTCGTAGTACTCGAACTCGTGCTTAAACATCATTTATAACATGGTAGAAATCTTATAAAACACATTAAACCATCATAACTCATGATTTCGAGAAATCTAGTAAAACGTGCAAAACGTGCTAGGCCCTATAGCAGTCAAAACATGCTCAAACAGTTATAAAAATCATGAAAATCATGTCAGTAAACATAAACAGAGCCTAACATATTATAAAACATGCTTATTTTGTAAACAGGCATTGCCTCGTAAAACGTATCAATATAATATTATTTTATTCAAATTACCGGAAATGCCTTAAAATAATTAAATAATGCTTCAAACAAGTTACCATGTGAAAGTACATCGAAAAATATGAATATCATGACTTTTCTGAAATTTTCTGAATTTTTTGTAAATTCTCGAAAGACGTGCATTCCGGTAATTATTTTAATATTAAAATATTAAAACAATATTATCACTCACAAAATTGACGGGCTATCCCTGGCTCTTAAATTTTCACGATCTCCAAATCTCGTGAAAATAAATTCAGAATCAACCCTTAAATCACTTGACACGAAAATCGAGAAAAATCGAATTTTTCTTAACTGTCCTTTTTAAATTAATTCTTTCTCCTAATATATTATCTATAAATATAATTACATACATACATACATATATATATATATATATATATACAAATATAATATAATTAATAACACTAATAATAATATTAATAATATTAATAATAATACTAATACTAATACTAATAATAATAATAATTAAAAAAAGAAAAAGCTTATTCTTCTTCTTCACAGAATCATTATCATTTTTTTTAAAACTCCAAGTTTTCCGGCAGCTGTGTTGACCCAACTTCGGCGAGGCAATTCCCTCAATCTACTAACAATTAGAAGCTCTAACCTATGCCAAATGATTTCTACACGAGTCTATTTTCTTATTTCAAAAACATTAGCTTCAAACTCCTCGTGGATAGCTCGAATTTACTTCTGGAAGTCAACTTGCTCAATTTTCCGGCGAGCTTAAAACTGAAATTTGCAACTTCGATTTCTTCCTACACAGACCAAATTAACTCAATTCCTTTTACAGAACTCTAAATAAACTAATAATCTAGCTTACTTCCAAAAATTAGATCTTAACTCGGCCTGTAGACGGAGAATTTAATTTTCAAAGTTTCGGGTACGTTTTTCGTAATTGCCAGCAGCCCGAGCTCTTTTTCTTCAAATTCAGTGGGCTTTTCGGCCAAATTTCTCCAAATTGACACAAATTTCTCCAAATTTGTGCAAATTGACACAAAGTGCTTCTGCTTCCTCTCTCTTTTCTAAGCAATTTAGATACAAATTTCACTCAATTCGGTTAAGAATTGAAGCTTAATTTCTCATTTCTTCTCAATGTGTTTAACTAAAAACATTTCCAGAAAATTTTTTCTCTCTCTCGTGTTTCTTTCCCTTGTTTCCTTCAATTCCTTTCTTCTCCTCCTTCAAATAGCCAGAGTACCTTAACTGTAAAGACCCTTCATCGAACACCCATCCAATTGGAAGAGATTTTGTGAAAAAAAAAAATCTCTTCCTTATCCTTCTCGGCACACAAGTTAAAAAAAAAAAATTCTTTTTTTAAAAAAAAAAATTTCTTTTTTTTTTTAAAAAAATTAAATACTAAAGATAATTATAAAATAAATAAATCAATTTCAATTTCTTTTTCCTTTTCTTTTTCTTTTTCCCTTTTATTTTTCTTTCTTTTATCAAAACATTTTTATTTATTTTTAAACAAAACTACAAAATTAAATTTTTTACCAATTCTTAAACAAAATTACTAAAATACCCTCCGTTATTTTATTAACACTTTTACAACAACAACTTAAATACAAAGAAAAAGTTGGGTATTACAGTTCAGGTAGTTTTGTGATTTACAATGATGCATCGAAGAAAGGTTTGGGTTGCGTTCTGATGCAACACAGGAAGGTAGTCGCTTATGCGTCCCGCCAGTTGAAAAACCATGAACAGAACTATCCTACACATGATCTTGAGTTAGCAGCAGTAGTCTCTGCACTCAAGATTTGGACGCATTATCTGTATGGAGAAAAGATACAAATCTTCACTGACCACAAAAGTCTCAAATACTTCTTCACCCAAAAGGAGTTGAATATGAGACAATGTAGATGGTTGGAGTTGGTGAAGGACTATGACTGTGAAATACTATATCACCCTGGTAAGGCGACTATGGTAGCTAATGCTCTGAGCAGAAAGGTAGCTCATTCAGCAGCTCTCATCACCAGACAGACTCAGCTGCACCAGTTGAGCGAGCTGAGACTGCGGTTGCAGTGGGGGAAGTCACCTCACATTTGGGACAGTTGACGGTGCAACCGACGTTGAGACAGAAGATTATTGATGCTCAGGATGGAGATCAATACTTGAGTATGAAGCAACACCTAGTTGTGACAGGGCAAGTTGTAAGATTTTCTGTATCCTCTGATGGTGGGCTACTGTTTGAGAAACGCTTGTGCGTTCCAGTAGACAACGATGTTAAGCATGAGTTGTTGTCTGAAGTTCATAGTTCTCCGTTTTCTATGCACCCTAGTAGTACCAAGATGTACCACGACTTGAAACGTTTTTATTGGTGGCCTAACATGAAAAGAGAAGTAGCAGACTTTGTTAGCAAGTACCTTGTGTGTCAGCAGGTGAAAGCACCATGCCAGATGTCAGCCGACTTGTTACAGCCACTTGGAGTTTCAGAGTGGAAATGGAAGAATGTGTCGATGGACTTTATTATAGGGTTGCCTAGGACAGCGAAGGGTCATACTGTAATTTGGGTTATTATGGATAGACTCACCAAATCAGCACTTGATCTGCACGACCGACGACCGTGCTCCATTGAACGATTGGTCAAATCTAAAGGCTCACATACTTGATCTGCACGCTCGACGATCATCTGACAAAGCTCCAATTGGATAAATTTAAGAGTTCAAAGATTTGCTTCGAAGACAACGACGACGAAGCTCCAATTGAAGAAACCACTGGAATCTCCAACTTCGACGAATCCATGTGTGACGCCGTCGATGAGTCCAACAGATTCATTAAAGACATCGCTTGTGAGCCCGGTCAGTCCTTCACTGTGATAATACTTAGATTTTTTCTTTTGAATGATTGTGAGCTTTAGGTTCACTCTTTGTTATGTATATTCAATGTGGCTGCTGTTTATTTATTTTTCTCTCTTTTTTCTTTGGTTTACTCTTTTAGCTTTTGTTTGTAAAGAGTTTTCTGTTTAATAGGTTGAGCGCTTCATATGTCTAAAAAGATTGTTGAAACAAAAGGATTTTCTAATGATATTTTTCTTAGATCTTTTGTTCACTATGTTCGTAAAATTTAATTTTTCTATGGACATAAACATTTAGAACAATATTGTAATGAATTATAGATAATGCTTTTGGGCTCACCTTTGTAATATTTTATAAGAAAGTAAACTACGTTTGTAATATTAATGAACATAAATGGCTATCTTACTATACAAAATTTATATATTGTAAAATTTATAGCTGGCTTTGTATGTCAAAAAAATAAAAAAGTATATATAAAAATGCACATTGCAAAATTAAAAATTAAAAATTATTAAATACGTTTTACTTCCAAAAGTACCAGACGGTCTAGAATCAACAACTACACACAAATCATTATCGAAAAATTTTGATAATAGGAAAAAAAAATTAAGAAAAATGTAAATGTATATTATAAATTAAAATCATAAAAGTGAAACAAATTAAACATGGAATAATCCTAGATATAAAATAACAAATAAAAATCGTTTATTCCAGATTTAGGATTATACAAAATAAATAAGATAAAAAAAAGTAAAGGTATATGATAATAAAAATCATAAAGAAAATAACAAATTGAAGATTGAATAATACTAGATATTTTAAAAAGCTAGTTAAATCAAAACAAATCTAATATTAAACGTGAATGGAGAAAAAATCTGTTGATTTAACTCTTCATTCGGTTAAATTGAAATCTCACAACCAATGTCCCAAATTACACTGTATTTCAATAATTCAACTCCTTGGTTTGTTAGTTTTGAATCAAACAATTGGTATTTTGAATTACATAGTATTAAATCATATGATACATAAATTACAATATACTCAATCAATCTACTATACAACAGTACCAGTGGCAAAATGAAAAAAGTATAAAAATATGGCTTGTGCGTGGCACACTTTTGCCAAAAACCTTATGAATCCTTTTTTTGATAAAAAAAAAAGTCAAATACATTCCTTGGTTTTGTCATTCCCACAAATATTCCAATTACTTATCACCTAAAAGTGTATTAATATGTATAATTAGGCCCATTCAGAGAAAACAATTTCATTAATTTAGATAAACCCTATTCACTTCATCCCTTTAAGGTTGCCATATCGATCCTACATCGATAAAAAGAATTCTCATGCAATTCTTATCGAACACATATATAATTAATGAAATCTAATACTACACCTTCATTCCATCATATTTTAATAACTTATTTTAAAAATTGAATCGTTTAAAGGTTAAACCAAACACACTCAAACCCTTACCCACTGTGAAAATTATGCACTAATGATTATAACCCAAAAGCCCAGAGTGGAAATGGAATAATGTTGTTCCAAAATAGTTAATTCTGAATGACCAGCTTTGTTTTTCATCTGGAAAAATTATATTTAACCCTAAATCGTCTTCTTTCGACCAGCAATGGCTATCCATTATGTACATTTTCATTTCGTTGCGAATTTCTAAGTGAAATTTTGAGATAAAAACAAGAGATCTGATCGATCGTTTTTCTTTGCTTCCGCCTATTGGTCGGTATATGATAAGTAAGAGGCATGCCAATAATAATACGAATCGATGCATGGGGTTTAATTTTTTATTGAAAAAATAATCTAAGTAGGAAAATGATACTTTGGTTTCCTCTCAATTTCTAAAGGATACAAAGATCCGTGTCGGATCCCTCATGCCACGGCGTCATCGGACCGCCAGCCACCTTCACGCGTCGCCACGCTCCAGTCTTCGAGCCAACGCTTCGTGCCGTCGACTCACTTTTCTGTCCTCGACTTGCACCACCGCCAAGTCGAACCCCGCTGTCTTTTCTTGGAAGTTTGGTTGAGTTTGGTAAGTTATTTGGAGAATTTAATTTGTGTTTTTAGATACCCATTAAAGGTTTATGTGGGAAATTTTTCTTTGTCGGATTAGGGTGCTCTACTGTAGTTGAAGGACGAATTGAAAGAGTATATTGGAGCGTCATTGGGAAATAACTCGTAGGGATTAGACAATCGTTGGGTAAGTTTTGGTTTAAGGTGTTGAGGTTATTTTCGCTCAATAATCTCTTTGAAATTTATGGATTTTATTGTTGTGTCTAGGACGATTTTGAGGAGATACTTGTGCAAGCCAAGGCGTCATTCGATAACGTAGGTAAGGGACTTACTACTGGTTCCTCGATAAGTAATAAGGATACTTATGAAACTATTTGTGTGACATTTTAGTTGCTTGATGTGGTGCTATGTTGTATTGACTGATTAGATAACGGGTTTAAGTTATTTTAATTAATAATTTTATGGGAAATTATTAATTAAAATTAGATGTGTAAGGAATATTTCTACTGAATCCATGCCTCTGCCGAATAAGGTGTGGAAGATGGTTATTTTGCCTACTTTGTGGTCTTAAATTTGGGTTCTTGTATATGTTTTGTATGGATTATGCATGACCAGTCGTTCTATTGATCTGTGTTATCTGCTGCATGAGGTTTTAACTGTTGTTGTGATCACTATGTTTATTGAATTGGTTTATTGCATATGGTGTCTGTTAACTTTACCTAATAACTTTATGTACTTGGTGGTGGAACGGAGTGGCAAGCCTGTGTGGCGTATTGTCGCGAGGGTCAATTAACAAGTTTGTGTGGTGTATTGTTCCGACAGGGTCAGATAGCAAGCCTGTGTGGCGTACTGCTCTAACAGGATCAGTTAACAAGCCTGTGTGGCATACTATTCTGGTAGGATCAGTTAACAAGCCTGTGTGGCGTATTGTTCCGACTGGGTCAGATAGCAAGCCTATGTGGCGTATTGCCCTAACAGGACTAGTTAACAAGCCTAGGTGGCATACTGTTCTGGTAGGATCAGTTAACAAGCCTGTGTGGCGTATTGTTCCGACAAGGTCAGATAGCAAGCATGTGTGGCATATTGCTCTGATAGGACCAGTTAATAAGCTAGTGTGGCGTATTGTTCTGGCAGGGTCGACTAACAAGCCTGTGTGGCGCATTGTTCTGACATGGCTGTTCCTACTAAACCAATTGATCGTGTGTCGTAGAGTACAAGTTATTATAGAGAGTTAATGGCCACCTAGTGGACTCGATGATATGCTTATGTTGAACTGTCTGTTTATGGTTTGCGTGGTAAGCGGATTATTAAGTATCAATGCATAACTCATATGTCAAGCTTAACGGTGTGGTACGCTGACATGACATGTTTGGTTGGGTGATGAATTGCTTGATACTGAATATTATGGTGAGTTAACTAAACGGTTTAGTTAACTGCTGGTGATGGTTATGAGTAGAGTTAACTAAAAGGACTAACTCCTGAGTTAGCTGTTGGTAATGGGTTAACTATGTTGAGATGAACTAAATGGCTTTGTGATGATCTGTTAGGACAGATTACTATGGAAAAATCAATGAGGTTGTGTGGTGATATGTCTTTATGGTTCGCTATGGAAAAACCATAAAACAGGATAAAGGTGTGAGGTGTTTGTGGTTCTCATTTATGTATTAAACTTCATATGTATGCTTATGAACGTTTTGGACTAAGATTGCATGTTTTGGGACTATGGTAGGTTGTTAACTTTAACTATTAGCCATGTTGTACTCGATATGTGGGACTTTAGCTGCTTTTTCATGTGGACCCACAGGTTTGCTAGGACGACCCTGACATCGGGTTGTATGGGCGTCTCTACCAAACCATTTGACTGTGTGTCGTAGAGTACGATTTAATAGAAAGTTAACAATTAACCTAGTGGGCCCAGTAGTGGATTCCTTACTGGGTATTTTTATACTCCCCCTTTTCATGTTTATTTTTCAGGTAAGTATGAGGAAACCGGCGACAGACAGGAAGGACCAGTGACCATGTGTTTGGGAACTTTATTGACAAATACTTCCGTTGCAGTCTTTGTGTTGTTGTTGTTATTAGTGGCAAATGTTTCCGCTTTAATTTGTAAAGAATATGAGTTTTTGTTTAAGTAATGACCTTGAGTTAAGGTTGAAAATCCGGGGCATTACACATGATCAAAAAAATTGAAATAAAGACTTTTGTTTTAAACCCAAGCTGGGATCTTTTTTTCATTGATATCTATAATTCACTTTTCTCTTGCAATTTAACTCTTTTGCACTTGAAAACAACTATAAACCCCCCTCCTCAGTTACCTCGATTGGAAACGATTTTACTAGAGAACTTTATGTGCTCCCTGAGTTCAATATGGACTTCCACTAAGACTAGTGCTTAGTGTGTCATTCGATAATACATGGGACACGAATTTGGGCGATGAAATTCGTTGATCACTCATCCTGTTTAAGTTGGTCATAAGTAAACAAGTTGAAATTTAACTTTCATTGGACAAGAAGAATCTTATCTCAAGACTAGATCTTTTAGGTTGGAAACATTATTTCCCAACCCACAATGATATTTAGCTACTCATGATCAAAATTAAGAACAAAGATAAAGCAAAGAAATAGAAAGATTCCCTGGATCACTATATAAATCAAATGAGAAGTTCAACAAGTAAAGTATGAAGATTACAAAGAGATGAACTAAATCTAAGAAAGAAGTAAAGACAGTGAAGTAATTCACAGGCGCCTGGGCAACTATAAATAAAATGAGAAATCAAGTTGTCGACGCAGGGTGATGGTTAATGATGGCCACGAATAAGCTCTCCCAAGCCTGGTAAGTAGTGATGGTATGGAGTGGATAACTTCAAGTCTTTTTATATGAAGTCTCAAGTCTTTTGCTTCTTCTTTCCGATATGATGCATTATGGATTGTCTCTCTTGTCTCTTTGGGCTCTCTTGAATAGTTTCGAAGCCATTCTTGCACCTCGTAAGATACGCCAATCAAAGTTATTGTTAAATATGTTAATCGAGTGGATGGAAAGTGCAGGTTGGCGCATATGAGATCATCTTCTAACTCATAGGTGAGAATGTCAACATACTATTAATGAAATCCTCGCCGATCTGCAGTAGGTATGATTACCTCACTTCAACATGCAGCAGTTAGATCTCTCAACGATAACACTATGTCCAATGTGTGAATGTTGCCACGCGACTGCTTGATGGCTTGCACTCGTTTTCCTAAAACCGACTGATTTTTAAATTTTCCAGCTTAACAGTGAGTTAGAATTAAGTCAAAAAACTTGTTCGAGCTGTATCCGTTTCTATCATTTCTCTCTTATTATTCTCAAAAAGAGACACAATAACCATGCATTTCTACAAGTTATCACTCACCTTATTCCTCCTCTTCTTTTCAATATCTCCTTCATTTTTCCTTCGGTAGTTACAATGAGTAGCAATTTTCTGGATAATAATTAAGGGTATAGCAACATCTTAAAAAATTTAAATGTAGCAAAGTCTATCGTCGATAGATTCTTATGGTCTATTAGTGATCGACCAATGTTTGCAATATTTGCAATTTTATAAAATTTTGCTATATATGCTAATACTTTAAATCTAATTGTTATATTTGAAATTGTCCCTTTTTCATTTTTCTTCATTTTTACAAAAACAAAGCATGAACAAACTCATAAATTTGAGGGGATTTTTTTGGTCATCGTTCAAAGGTGAAAACAACTTGTCACATCATTATGGTAGCCTCACCAAAAAAGTATATCATATATAACATACAATCTCATGGATATGGCTGCATGTTGCTATTAATCGTATATTTTAAGAAAGTCAAGTGTGTAGATCATTGTCTCTTCAGTACTATTCTAAAAAAGTGTGTGCGTATAGGTCATTTCTTGTAATTGAAAAAAGAAAAGCCTTGAGGGCTCCTTAGTATTTGTAAACCATTCAAAATATTTTTGAAACATTTTTAAACTGGATTAAAAATATAATTTTTTTAATAAAAAAAAATACCTATACAAATGACTAAAAAACAGTTTTTCTTTAGTCAAATCCAAAAGAAATCCTTCATTTTTAAGTTGACCAATGGTGTTCTTATCGACATTTGAATAGTGAGAGGATATAGAGATACTTAGGGCCCATTGATAGTGTTCTAATTTCTTGTTTTCTGTTTTTTGTTTCTTGTTTTCTCCTTTTTTAGAACAACACACACAAACTTCTTTGATAACTATTTCTTGTTTCTTGTATTTCTTTCGTTTATATTTTCTCCATATTTTATTATTTAAATGCAATTGAATTACATAAAAGAAAAAATATATAGCATGCATTACAATATACAAAATAATTATCAAATAACACGAGTCTCAATGTAAAATTAATAACAATAATACAATATGTTTCTATCGTTGATATGTTGCTAAAATTTGATTTACAATATTATTTCTCACTAAACTCATTTGTTTAAAATTTTAAATGACGGAGACACAAATCTAACTCAATTATATTATTACGTAAATGTCATGGTTGTAAAAATATTAAAATCACTACAAGAAAATCTGTTTTTAGTGACATATTAAAAATGTGTCACAAAATAGTATTATTAACAACGCATTTTTAATTCGTGCCACAAATGAATTAGTAATACAACAATCAATGTCACTAAATATTGAATAAATTTAGCAACATCCAGATGTTGCGAACAGTGAGTGAATTTTTCATTTCCCCCTTCAATTTAATTTTCCCCCACACTTTTAATTAAAAAACTTTTATAAAATAGAAAACCTAACAATTTTATTTCTTTCGTCTCCTTTCTCACAACAAACCACTCTCTCCCACACGACAAACCATCACATGACGGCTCCATCTCTACACGAAGTTCACGAACGGCTCCATCTCACGAAGCTCACGAACGACCGATGATCGTGCTCCATTGGATAATTTTAAGGGTTCAAAGATTTGCTTCGAAGACGACGATGACGAAACTCCGATTGAAGAAACCACTGAAATGTTACAACCCTTATTTATTAGGTAAATAAATATTATATAAAAATAATTATAATAATATTAGTTATTATTATTATAACATTTATTATATATTTATTATTATTATTTTTTTTCCTTTTTTCTTTTTCTCTATCTCCTTCTTCTTCTTTTTCTTTTTCTTTTCTTTCTTTTTCTCTATCCTCTCTTTCCCTTCTCTCCGCGCGCAGACCCTCCAGCTGCACGTCTGCGCCTCAAGAAGGTCTTTGCTGATGCTCACCATCTCCACCGCATGTCCGCACCGCACGAAGCCTTGCGTCGTCACGCCAGTCCGCACAAGTCTTGACGCCCTGAATCTCGTGTCGTTCCATTCTCTGCTGCTTGCATCCAAGCCGCTCCAGATGCGACGCTGTCGCCGTGAGTTCAAGTCGCCTGCATCGCAAGCCTTCTGCGTCGCACCTCTACCTCACTCACAGCCACTCTCGCCGCCTCGTGCGCCTTTGCCACTGCACGCCTCGTGCGTTCACCGCCACCAAAGATCTGCGTAGGATCAGCTAAAGCTGCACCGCACCAGTCATATCTCCCTCTTCTGCGTGCCGCCAAGACGTGACACCCCAAATCCGCAAACTGTGAGCCACGTTGCCGCCTAGATCCGCCAGATCTTACGCTTTGAGCCAGGCCGTCGCCCTGCTGCCTTCGCGACCTTCACCGCTGTCGCTTCGGATTCGTGCCAACTGGGCCCAAACGTCGTAATTGCTTCCACCGCCTTCGTATTTCTGTTTTTACTCGTGGTGTCGTTGTATAGTACCCGACTTTTTTTTATTGAAGTTGTTTGTTGTAAATTTATTAACAAAATAATCGGAGGGTATTTTAGTAATTTTTTATAAAGGATATTTTAGTAATTTTGTTAAGAATTAGTAAAAATTTAATTTTGTAGTATTGTTTAAAAATAAATAAAATAATGTTTTAATAAAAGAAAAGATATACATTTATTTATTTAATTTGTAATTATATTTTTTAAAAAAAGAAAAAGAAAACAGGGATTTAAGAAGAAAAGAAAACAGAGGGTTAAGGAGGTGGAGATAAGGGTCAAGTCGGAAAATTTCCTTTGGAAAAACAAGAGCAGGAGGTGGCTGAAGTTTGATTGGATGAAATAAACGGCCGGCGATTACTCGAAAATACATAAAAAAAAATGAAGAAGGAGCTGGTGAGTAAGTTTGGAAGGAAAATTTGGGAAACTGGTGGATAAATATATGTAAATTTTGAGCTAAAGAACCAAAAGAAAAGGAAAGAAAAGAGGAACAAAATTGGATTAATTTGTGAAAGGAAATTAGGCGAAACAAGTTCAAGTTGTGTTATTGAAAGAGTAGAAATTGAAGGAAAAGAAAGGAGACAAAACCCGAGAGAGAGAGAGAGAGAGTTTACTGGGCAAACTAGTGTTGAACACCTTGAGAAGAAGTGAGAAATTAAGCTTCAATTCTCAACCGATTTGGACAAAATTTGTGTCTAAATTGCTTAGAAAAGAGAGAGGAAAGTGAAGCATAAATCAATTTCGAGCTATCCACAAGGTGTTTTAAGCTAATTGTTTTGACGTAAGCAAATAGACTAATGTAGAAATCGTTTGGCATAAGTTATAGCTTTTAATTGTTAGTAGATTGAGAGAATTGCCTCGCCACAGTTGGATCAATGCAGTGGGCGGAAAACTAGAAGTTTAAATTGAATAATCTCCAAAGAAGAAGATTTTATTTATTTATTTATTATTATTGTTACTGTTATTGTTATTGTTATTGTTATTGTTATTGTTATTCTTATTATTTATATATATATATATGTATGTATGTATGTAATTATATTTATAAATAATATTTTAGGAGAAAGAATTAGTTTAAAAAGAAAAATTAAGAAAAAATTGATTTTTCTCGGTTTTCGTGCCAAGTGATTTAAGGGTCGATTCTGAATTTATTTTCAGAAGATTTGGAGATCGAGAAAATTTACGAGCCAGGGATAGCCCGTCATGTTTGTGAGTTATAATATTATTTTAATATTTAATATTAAAATAATTATCGGAATGCATGTTTTTCGAAAATTTTTGCAAAATTTTCAGAAAATTTCAGAAAAACAATGTTGTTAATATTTTTCGATGCAGTTTCACATGGTAACTTGTTTGAAGCATGATTTAAGTGTTTTAAAGCATTTTCGGTAGTTTGAATAAAATAATATTATATTGACACGTTTTACAAGGCAATGCCCGTTTTCAAAATAAGCATGTTTTATAATATGTTCGGTCCTATTTATGTTTAGTGAGATGATTTTCATAATTTTTATGATTGTTTGAGCATATTTTGACTGCTATAGGGCCTAAGCAAGTTTTTCACGCTTTACGAGGTTTCTCGAAATCACGAGTTATGATTATTTAATGCTTCTATGAGATTTCTATCATGTTATAAATGATGTTTAAGCACAATTTAGAGTACTATGAGTTTCATGGAGATTTGAGAAATGATTTAAGATGATGATATGTTTTATGTGACTTGCACGTTTTACGATGATTTGTTTCTTTTAAGCATATGTATCCATGTGAGCCTGAGGCTACTATACTAGGTGTGCACACTAGGATATACGCTGCCTTGCGTGAGGGTTCGCCACTACTACGTAGTTCAGTTTGGTACACATAGTTCAGTGTGAGATTACTCCACTGCGGCAAAGACGTAGCTAGTGTTAGGTTTCCCCGCTACTACGTAGTTCAGTTTGATACACATTGTTTACAAATTTTCAGATATTTATGTTTTAGCATGATTTCAGTTATGCATAGTTTTACCATGATTTACAGATAAGTATTGTGCAAGCACCTTTCAAATGATTTCTAGCTACGCTATATATATGTTTTAAGTATTTTCTATTAAAGCATCACTCACTGGGCGTTTTAGCTCATTCTTTCAAATTGTTTTCCCACTTTCCAGGTAGAGATCGTGATCCTGGAGCCTGACCTACCACAGTCTGTCTGCTACTCGAGAAGTTTTAGTACTATTGTATGTTAATAGTAAATCATGCACGTTATTGTTATAATAAGTTTTGGTACAGTGAGATGGATTGTATAAGATAGTATGGGTTGCACTATATATAAGTTATTTGTTTAATTTCCGCTGTTACGTGTTAAGTTTGAGATATTTTTTTTATTTTATTCTGCACTTTTAAGTTGTTGGTATTGTTTAAGTCAGAGTTAATCACTTGGATCATTATCCCATGGTCCAGAGAGGAGATATAGTATTGAACGCCTCAAAGCTTTGGGAGCTACGGTATTCGAGAGCTCAACTGACCCAGCAGATGCAGAAGCTTGGCTGAATCTGTTGGAGAAATATTTTAGTGTTATGGATTGCCCAAATGAGAGGAAGGTCAGACTGGTAACGTTCATGTTACAAAAAGAAGCGGAAGGCTGGTGGAGATCAATAGAGTCACGACGAAGGGATACCAGTACCATGAGCTGGGAAACCTTCAGAAGAATTTTTTAAGATAAGTACTATCCTAGTACTTACTGTGAAGCCAAGAGGGATGAATTCCTTAGATTAGTACAAGGTGCACTGTTAGTTGTAGAATATGAGAGAAAGTATACCGAGTTGTCACGGTATGCTCATACTATTGTAGCATCAGAGACTGATAGGTGCCGACAGTTTGAGAAAGAAATGAGGATGGACAATCGAACATCAGCCACTACTATAGCAAGTGGGCAGACTTTTCACGGTTGGTCGAGACAGCAATGCGAGTAGAGCAGAGCCTGAGTGAGGGTAGGCAAGACATAGGACCTAGTCGGACTGCTTCTACGACTAGTAGTTTTCGTGGATGAGACCACCGAATATTTACTCTAGAAGTGTCTGGAAGGAGAGATTTTAAATCTCGCTCTCCTAGTCAGTCCTTCAGGAGAGATAGCTCAGGGAGTGCTTCTCAGAGGACCTACAGTCGATCATCAGGATCATCATCAGGACAGAGGTCAAAACAGGGATCTGTCAGTAGCCCTGTTGACAGAAGATTATGCAGTAGTTGTGGCAGACCGCACAAGAGACCGTGTATGGCAGGAGAAGGTATCTATTTCTACTGCAAACAACCCAGTCATTTCAAGAGAAAATGTCCACAGCTGCAGGCAGGAACTCATGTAGGGCATCAGGCCCCAGCACAGGAATTCAGTCAGCAGAGGATTTCAGTGGCTGGTGGTAGTAGTTCCAGTGGTGCTAAGTAGAAGGGGGTTGCATGACGACTTCGACAGCAGGGAAAGATATTTGTGATGACTCAATAGGAAGCAGACAATACGCCAGATGTCATTACTAGTACGTTACTTGTCTACAATTTACCTGCACATGTATTGCTTAATCTTGGAGCTACACATTCTTTTGTATCTATATTGTTTGTAAGTAAATTGAATAAGATGATAGAGTCACTGCCAGATGACCTAGTTATTTATACACCTATTGGTGTTGGAGTGTTGGTCAGTGATGTGGTTAGAGACTGTGAGATCATAGTAGAAGGTGTCAGTCTATCTGCAGATCTGATACCTCTTAATTTACAAGAGCTAGATGTAATTTTGGGCATGAATTTTCTGTATTCCAACCATGCTACCATGGATTGCCATACAAAGAAAGTGATTTTCCCAAGACCAGGAACAACAGAGATAATTTTTAGAGGGAAACGGAAAGTTATTCCTACATGGCTAATTTCAGTGATGAAAGCTACGAAGATGATGTGGAAAGGTTGTATGACATATCTAGCACACGTAGTTGAGTTAAAGAAAGAGAAGCTGAAACCTGCGGACGTCCCAGTAGTAAGAGAGTTTGCAGATGTGTTTTTCGATGATCTATCAGGACTACCACCTGATAGGGAAATTGAGTTCAGCATTGATTTGTTACCTGGGACAGCGCCGATTTCTCAGACACCGTACAGAATGGCACCAAGTGAACTAAAAGAGTTAAAGACTCAGCTACAAGAGTTAGTAGATAAGAGATACATTAGACCTAGTGTATCACCTTGAAGAGCTCCAGTATTGTTTGAAAAGAAGAAAGATCGAACACTGTGATTATGCATAGAGTACAAGCAGTTGAATAAGGTTACGATACGTAACAAGTACCCTTTACCGTGTATCGATGACCTATTTGATCAGCTGAGAGGTGCGTCAGTGTTCTCCAAGATTGATTTGAGATCAGGATATCATCACTTGAAGGTAAAAGAGTTAGATATTCCCAAGACAACATTCAGGACCAGGTATGGGCATTATGAGTTCAGAGTAATGCTGTTTGGTTTGACGAATGCTCCAGCAGTATTTATGGATTTGATGAACAAGATATTCCACGAATATCTAGACCATTTTGTTATAGTGTTCATCGATGATATTCTGATATATTCGAAAGACAGAGGTGCACATGAGTACCATCGAGCTTTGGCTTGACCGCGTAATGTTTCTTGGACATGTTGTGTCAGCAGATGGTATCAGTGTTGACCCTCAGAAAACGAAAGTTATTGTTAAGTGACAGAGACCGACCAATGCTACAGAGGTACGTAGTTTTCTTGGTTTAGTAGGATACTACAGAGGGTTTGTGAAAGATTTCTCCCGAATAGGGTTACCTTTGACTTATTTGACCAAGAAGAATGCAAAATTTGTGTGGTCAGAGTTTTCAGAAATTGAAAAAGAGATTGATAACGGCACCAGTATTGATTCTTTCAATGTCAGATAAAGATTTTGATATTTATTGTGATGCGTCCAGACAAGGACTAGGTTGTGTGTTAATGCAAGAAGAAAAGGTGATTGTGTATGCTTCTAGACAGTTGAAGAAGCATGAATGCAATTACCCTACTCATGACTTAGAGCTAGCAACAGTAGTCCTAGCGTTGAAGATCTGGAGACATTATTTATTTGGTAAGAGGTGCCACATATTTACTGATCACAAGAGTTTGAAATATATCTTTGATCAGAAAGAGTTAAATATTATGATTGTTGATCAAATATTATGATTATTTATTTGGTGAGAGGTGCCACATATGAGGCAGAGAAGATGGTTTGAGTTGATCAAATATTATGATTGTTGGATTGAGTACTATCCAGGCAAAGCGAATGTTGTAGCAGATGCACTCAGTAGGAAGTCCAGACTTTCTAAGGATGTTATGTGTGTTATTTGAGTGAAACTGCTGAATGAGTTCAGGAATTCTAGAGCAGCAGTAGTAGTGGAGATATCAAGGAGTTTGTTTGCTCAGTTTTAGGTTCGATCTTCACTGTCAGTTGAGATTATGAAAAGACAGGCTGAGGATAACGTATTGCAGAAACTGTTTGAGAAATCTCAACAGAATAGCAGAGCAGAGTTTGAGCAAAGAGCCGATGGCACAATCATGAAACAGGGAAGG
>JBBPDJ010019962.1:0-23307 GCA_037974625.1 Cucumis cinereus | reverse complement strand
TGTTATATTAATTAAAATGAAAATCAATATGCATTGAGCATGATACATCCATAGTATAATATAAGAGTTATATTAAAACTATAATTTGCATGCAATATTTTTTAATTAATTATAATTCGGTTATTATTTTTTAATTAAATTATAGTATGCATGATTAGGATATTTTTTTAAATTGTTTAAAATTTGATAATTAGAAATCGTCAACCTAGGATCTTAGGGTATTTTTTTAAATTGTTTAAAATTAAATAGACCTAAGATCACATTAATTCTAATTAGATTAGAATTAAGGTTTTTTTAGTTTAATGAAACTAAATAGGATAAATAGGATTTAAAATTATAAGGGAACTCCACCGGTGAAGTTCTGTCTAAGGCTGGGGGTATTTAAGTTGACGGTTTACGGAACACATCCTACCTGGGAACTGACCTGGAACCAACGTTGAATTAACCTTATTCCTATTAACATAACAAGTCACTAGGTAAGTTAAATGGTTTAATGCACCTAGAAACTTTAGAGTAAAGTTTTATTATAAGAGTTATAAAAGGAATAGACTTAGTTAAATTCATTTAGCCAAAATTTAGCTAAGTACAACAAATCCTAAAAATATTAAAACATTTTAGTGGAAGAAAAATGGTATATAGGATATAACAATTTTTACTCTCACGTCCCTAAGAGTTCACACGTGAGATCCATACTCGACTTCGTGTCACCCTGGTCACGACCTCCCTTCGAAAAGTGTTTATATGGATCAATAACAAGGTGAATAGGGAAAATGCTCATAGTAAGTGGAAGAAGGACGCGCGTCAACGTATCCTACGGTCTCCTTCATTAGGTTGCACCGTGAGACTTCTATGATCCTATGTGTTCATAGCTTAACCAACGTCAAACACGACAACAGGTCATATAAACATGCACTAATGGCTAGCCAACATAATATTTATTCAAATCATAATCATTCATTCAAGATTGAAAACCCATAAATAAGCATTAAGTTCAATTTCTCACGAAGAACCAAACGATAAGGGGAAAACTACATTAAACCTTGCTAAAAGGGTACATTAGCCCATTACAAGCTCCATAATCCAAGGGATAACCCTCCCAATCATTGATACAAACTAAAATGTGAAAAGAGGAAAGAAAATAGTGAAGGATAAGGTTAGTCACCAAATCCCACAACCTAATTCGACAATGAGGTATTTTTAAAGTTGTCGAGGAACCGTGGCGCTTGACAATTCTTGTCAAAGCCCAGCTCCATGACGCTTAGATATACGCACGCGGACTGTGATCTTTAGGGTGTTGCGATGATTCAATAAAATTGAGATTTCGGGAATTTGCGGTGACTAGGTGCCACTATGCCTTCCGCTACGCTTTCTCATAGGCGTTTTGGTCTCACCTCTTGATGTAATTCTACCCCGAGTTGGTTCGTTTTAGCACCTTTTTGCTCCAAATGCTTTGTTCTACCTTTTAGGAACCAAATACCTATTGAAATATAATGCAATTTGAGAACCGACAATCAATTGAAACATAATTGAAATATAATGCAATTTGTTCAATACCTTTCTACTTAAGTTCAAAACAAAATCCCAAAATAGATTTATGGAGATTTTCCCTACTCTAACTTGGAAGATCTAGTGTTAAGCTCCATAGGCTCAAAATGGCAATGCATGACTAAAGAAGACCCAAACTTTGTTTTATTTCGTTTTATTATATATGTATTATATACATCATATATATATATATGTATGTATGTAGATATGTATACATATACATATATGTATGTATGTAGATATATATACATGTACATATATATATATTATTGTTAAAGGAAAACCTAATCCAGTCCATGCTAGCTTCGATTTGATATACGAACTTATGGTGCATGGAGGCAATCAACTATGAACAATGTAACCTTATAAAGTGCCTTAGCTTACACATTTCTCAAGGACGCTTTCAACACAAGGGAGATTACGAGTTACTTCGTCGCCCCTAGCTACTTGTACCCCAAGAAAAAGCAGCGATCCCCTTACTTTTATTCTCTTCTTTTCTTTTGTTTTCTTTACTTTTCTCATTTTTCTTTTTAAATATGCACTGTTATATTTCATCTCACTTTTGCTATACAATAGGATTCACCTTATAAAACAATAGTTTGGTGAATTCCCAAGCATACATTGCTAAATTGGGCTTCGGCCTTTAACAACTGTCACTTGGACCTTTCGAGATGACAACAAAAATATAAACTTGATAAAGCCATCCTAAGCATGTAAGAGCTAGGATAGGCAGACAAAAAACTCAAAATTGCATGAGCGATTGAAGAAAAAGTTTTAAAACATGCTCAAAATCGTGCTTGTTTTCTTCCTACATTGCCTCATGTATGCATGATCCTAAGAGTGTATCATCAAAACGTCATCATAGGGTCCACAAGAGAACACAACAAGCAACAAGGAAGCATATAAGAGCATTGTTCGAGCACACCGCTCTAGGATCCCAAGCAAGATATATACACCCGACCCCTAACTTTAAAAGTAAACATTGTCCTCAATGTTCAAAAGGTGCAAGGGAACAGAAAAACTCCCCAGGAATATTGACACATAAAGGATGGTTGGGGAGGCTTGCCTGGATGCATAATTCTCCCCATCTTCATAGAGGGCATCAAAATCCTAAAGATAGAAAGGATTAGCTCAAACAAAAATAAAAAGAGCTGAAAAAAAACCTACACTATTAAAGCAATCAAACTTGACTCTTGGTTAATTCCAGGAAGCTCAAATTTTTAAGATCGATTGCTCGACTATATTTGGTTGGATCATCGAAGATCGGGATTAATTACCTGCACTCCATTTGCCACCCCAAACTTTGTTAGTTGACCAATATCCTGTAAAATTACTGGAATAAGAAGGATAAGGGATAGCATGGGTTGCATAAATCTCGAAATTTTCAACTCTTCCTACATGTTCAATAGAAGGAACACTTTACCAACATCAATAATAGCCCTAGCAGTTTTAAGAAAAGGTCAACGTAATAGAACATAAAAGTTAGAGGGGGAGTTTTTGCCATGCATATTCATTATATAAAAGTCAGAAGGAAAGACCACATCATTCACCTTAACTAAGACATCTTTAATCATTCTTAATGGCCTAACTAAAGGTCTATCCTCCAATCGAACCAGAATATTAGAAGGATGTAAAAAATGTGATCAAATCTCAGAGTACACAGAAGTAGACATAATATTAATTGCATAACCCAAAACTAGTAGGGCCACGATGCTTCGACATGCGCATGCAGGTTGTGATCTTCAGGGTGCCTCGACGCTACAGGGGAGCATCATGGCATTTCTACAAAATTTACGTCGACTAGGCACCACTAAATCTTCACATCTTCAGTTTTGCTTCCTCAGGGGCATTTTGGTCATTTTTCACCTGTTGATGCAATTCTATCCTGAATTGGTCTTATTTAGCACCGCTTTGCTTTAAATGCTTCGTTATACCTTTTGGGCACCAAATACCTATAAATAAGACATTTAAGCTTATTAAACATGAGAACAACCAAGAATTAAGATAAGACTGATAGCATATTTTAGGCGCTATCAACACTTTATTGTATGAAATATTCAGATGTTATGAAACTCAATAAAGTTTAGGAGATTGAATTTATTTTATGGTGATGAAACCAGCACATGCACCATAAGTAACAACTACGACATCTCATACTCTCACTACACAAATTAGACTAGCTTCCCCGTGCTACCATTCTACATCATTAAGTATTTTTCAAGAATTACAATCTAACAATGTCAACAGCTAGGACAAGTATGGAATGGTTGCAAGCTATGTTTGGCCAACCATCTTTCACGTTGATGCACAAGGCCATTAAGTATGTATATAACTCAAGAATGAAGGAGGGGACCTCTGTTAGAGAACATGTCTTGAACATGATGGTCCATTTTAATACAACGGAGATGAATGACTATATCATCAATGAGAGAAGCCAAGTAATTTTTATCATGGAGTCTCTTTTGAAGAGCTTTGTCTAGTTCTAAACTAATGCACTCATGAACAAGATAAAATATAACTTAACCTCTCTTCTGAATGAACTATAAATTTATCAATCCTTGATGAAATCAAAAGAAAAGGAGGGAGAGTAAGTGTTACATCTTCTAAAAAATTCTTAAATGGTTTTTCATCAAGAGATAGAACTGGTCTTTCTACATGAAAGGAAAAAAGTATTCGAGTTGTTAAAAAAAATAAAAGGGAAAAGGAAAACCACTTGAAAGAAAGAAAAAAAAAGAAAATTGAAGAAAAAAGTAAGTGTCACCATTGCAACCAAGATTGGGACTGGAAACGAAGGGCCCGTTTGGTAACGTTCTCGTTTCCTGTTCTTTGTTTCTTGTTTCCTGTTTCCTGTTTCTTGTTTCTTCCATTTTGAGAACAAGAAACGAGACTATGTTTGATAACTATTCTTATTTCTTGTTTCTTGAAAAAAAGAATCAGAAACATAAATGTGTTTGATAATTATTTCTTGTTTTTTTCTTGTTTTTTTTTCTTGTTTTTTTTTTCTTGTTTTTCTTGTTTATATATATATACACATCTATGTGCTTGTGTCGTACATTAAACATAAAAAATTATTTTATCGAAAGATTATGTCATCTAATACAAGAAAGTCTTGATGCCAACTAAAATATAATAACAAAGTTGTAACACATCTTTTATATGTTGTCCAAATTGGATCGTCACTGTCGTCTATAATTCAAGTAACTTGTCATAAATGATATCGAGTCGAATCCAACTTAATTTTATAATTATGTAAATATCGTGGTTGTAAAATATTAAATTTAAGCTAAATGAATGTCTTAGTCAGAAACATTTATATATTGTAAAATTCTACTCAATTTTCTCTAAAAATAATTCAACTAGATTTCAGATCATATAATTAAAATAATGTATAAACACGCATGATGCAAAAAATAATACTAAAAAAATGAAATATAAAAAAAATTAATATGCATATTGAAAATTAAAATAAGATATAAATCTAAATATTAGATAAATTTAAAATTTAAAATAAAAATAAAATATAAATGTAACAGAATTATTTTTTAAATAAAAAAAATTAATAAAAAATTATAAAACATGGACACAGGTATAAAAAGAAAAAAAATGTCGATCTTGGAAGTTTAAATTTGAAATATAAAAGAATTGATGTACATATTAAAAATTTAAATATTATATAAATTTAAATATAAGAAAATTTTAAATTTTGAAAATAAAATAAAATATAAATATTGGAGAATTTTGTAATTGAAAAATTAATAAAGAAAAAAGAAAAATAAAGAAATGTTGATTCAAATTCTTCAAAAAAAATATTAAAAAAATTGCGTAAAGTATGATTCTAACACATAACTTGTAAGAGGAAGAACATTATTATGGGTGCTTAAAAGGAATAGGAAGATTTGAAGAAAAAAAATTACTTTGTACCCTAGCTTAAGAGAAAGAAGGATTTGGAGAGAAAGAAATGTTTTGAAAGAGATTTGTAGAGGAAGAAGATGAAGAAAAAAAAGAAATGGAACAGGAGAAACCTTTTTTTTTTGTTCCCACAAATTTATAACAATTTTAGAAACGTTTCTTAAATTTTAGAAACAAGAAACAGGAAACGGTATCAAACACATCCGTTTCTTAAAAAATTAGAAACAGAAACAGAAAACAGGAAACAGGAACTTTACCAAACGGGCCCAAAATTTCCCTAAATAAGTTTCTAAACCGAGGGCTGAAAAAGCAAAGCAAGGTAAATATGATTTACTTGTTGTTGAAACTTGTTTGGTCGAAAATGATAACTCCACCTGGATACTAGATTCAGAAGCCCTTAACCATGTTTGTTGCTATTTTCAGGAAAGTAGTTCCTGGAAACAGCTTGAAGACGGCAAGATAACTCCAAAGGTTGGAACAAGAGAGTTCTTCTCAGCCGAAGAAATGGAAGACTTGAAGTTGTTTTTTGGAGATAAATTTCTTTTATTAAAAAAATGAATTACTTGTTCAAAAGATGAAGAGAAATCTTGTATCTATCTCATGTTTAATAGAACATATGTATAAAGTTACTTTTAATATTAATGAAGCGTTCATTAGTACAAAAGGTGTTCAAATTTGTTCCACAAAACTACAAAACTGCTGATTTTATGTCCTAAAACTCATAGAAAGTAAATGTAATATGTTGGTCGTTATTAATAAGGTGTTATTATTGCAATTTCAATAAATGTTATTGATTATTTTATTAGTTTTGTCTTATTAACCTAAATTAAATTAAACTAACATCCTAAGTTGCTTTATGAGTCTTCAACTGTATGTGGAGACATATAGAGATCAATGTTCCATATACAGCTTAAAGGGTCTATAGTATAGAAATAAGACTGGAGTATCTTATCCCAGTAACACTATGGATACGATCCACTTTGTATTTGATACAAATACAATGATCCAACACGTTCGTGTAGGTGACACGTGAGTGGGGGTATCCTATGCATTGAGTTTGCATAAGACTGAACCATGAAATAGTAACCACTAGATGTAACTCCGTTGACTAGTTAGACTTCTATTTCTATAGAATGACCTAGGCAACTAAGTCTTAATACTGAATGTATTATGAACTCTTGTTCACGAGGGATTGTCCTTTGATTTGTACGAGTGAGTGACCAGATTGTCAACTAAATAAGTCTACCATTTTTGGGACAAGACCAAGTGGAGAGCTGAAAATATATTCACCCAAGATGAAATTCACTCATTCCAAATTTTAGAATATGTAGATAAGTTTTTCCTTAAATGGCGTCTCCGAGACTTGAACAAAGGACCATACCCTCTCTATGGCACGAGAGGGGTTTCTGTTTATTGGTTGGATCATAAATAGATTACTCATTAGATAAACACTAGTATTTAAGGACTAAGAAGTAACCTAAGAGTAAAACAGTAATTTGAGCTAGCTGATGTTATGGACACTTCTGTAGGACTAACTTACTGTTATTGATCTATATTTGTGGACACATAAATATATCTACAGTAAGAAAAGTTCAGCTATGAGTCTTTAGTGAAGTGTACACACAGTTAACGAATATTGATTAATGTGGTTAATGAGTTTAGTCAATTAATCTCATATCGTTCTAGGTCCATTTTTTTGCTCATAAAGGGTACTGAGGTTAATATATCTTATGTATAATTTGAAATGTTCAAATTTACTTAGAAAAATAATATAATGTATGATGATACATTATCATATAAAGCTTATATTTTGATTAAACTTTATAATATTTTATTTTGGATGTGAATAAAAATTAATTTATGAGAGAATAAAGTATTTGAATAAGTTCAAATATATAATTTAATGTGAATTAGATTCATTAGAATTATATGTTAAAGTTTAATGCGTACATGGTACACATTAAAACTATAGGTCATGAGAGAGATACAATTGAAAATGATTCAAATTGTAAAATAAGTTAAATATGTGATGTTAACTTTGTAATTAAGTAATTAGTGAATTAATTAATTATTTAATTAAATTAGTTGAATTAAAACTATAGATTATGTGGGAGATGTTCATTTCAATATGATTTAAATGAAATGTTAATTAAATTTGATTTAATTAATTATGATTATTATATTAAATAATAAAAGTAACTCCCTTACGTGGTAGTTACTTAAAATGTGGGATGAATCCTAGTTCTCCTATGCTTTCTCTCTCTGTCCTGTGTTTAAGCACTTGCAGAACAAAATGATAGTTCATTGTTCTTTAGAAGAAAAATCATAGAGTACTTTGTTCTAAAAAAAAAAAAACTCTATATCTTCCCAATTCGTTTGATTTTGTTCTGACAGGCCAAAAATCTCATTTAGTTAGAGAATATGAGAGGTTTCAAGTGGTGGTGATTTCTCAATTGGCGTTTTGTAGAAATCAGAGACGACAACGAGAGTAAGGTTTCTTCTCTTTAATTTCTATTTTTTAGTTCAAGAGCATGCTTAGCCATTATTTTTACAGTATGTTTAATTTTCTATAATTGCCTATGCATTGGTATTTTTAAATCCAAATTAATTTGAGAATTGGTCTCTACAAAAATTTTCACTGCGTAAGGGCTTTAATCCCTTCAATCGATATCGGACCCAAGGTAATTATTTTTTATTGAAAATTTTAAAATTTGCATTGGTTTGGTGGGATTACTCCATTGTTGAAAGTTGGTTTGTAGTTGAATGTTTACTATAATTTTGGCCATAGATTTACATTTTCTTTTGACTTGATCAGATGTAAGGAACGAAAAATTAATCGAAGAAAATTATGCGACGTAAAAGTCGAACCTAAATATGATTCTGGTTATAGATGATCTACGCTTCGTCTTAATGGAGGAATGTCCTTCTTTCTATGCTTTAAATGCATCCCAAGCTATCAAGGATGCATATGATCGTAGGAAAAAGGCTAATGACAAGGCCCTCGTCTATATCTTGGTCAGTATGTCTGACGTACTAAGAAAGAAGCATGAGGTCATGGTCACTGCACGTCAGATCATGGACTCCCTCCAGAAGATGTTTCGACAACCGTCCATTCAAACTTGATACGAGGCTATAAAGTATATTTATAATGGTCGTATGGAGGAGGGCCAATCTGTTAGAGAATATGTTCTCGACATGATGGTCCACTTCAATGTGGCAGAAATGAACTAGGTGGTCAATGATGTGCGGAGTCAAGTGTCCTTTATCTTGGAATTTCATTCGAATAGCTTTCTTCAATTCCACAACAATGAAGTTTGGTACAAGATAGAGTACAACACGACTACCCTCTTTAACAAGTTGCAAACTTTTCAGTCTCTTATGAAGAATAAGGGACATAATGAAAGAGAGGCAAATGTTGTCCATTCCAAGAGGTTTCAGAAGGGCTCATCATCTGGAACCAAGTCTGCACCTTCATTTTTTGGCACTAAAAAAATCTAGAAGAAAAAAAGAGGGAAGGGGAAGGATCCTGGTGCTGCTGCAAAAGACAAATGGAAGACTAAGGTAGCTGACAAATGGAAGTACTTACATTGAAATTTGGATGGACGTTGGAAGAGAAATTGTCTCAAAAACCTTGCTAAGACGAAGAAGGAAAATGAAGGTGTTGCGTTGGGTAGATGCGATAATAATATGATAGATATGCGATGAAATAAATGTGTGTACATGTTTCCCTAACCTTGTCCAAGTATAAACAAGACTAGGTATCTGGTAAGTCCAGGGTCGAGCACAAAGATTTTGTGATTACAGCAATGAGTGGAGTAATTTTCTTTTGGAAAATTGAGCAATTAAATTGATGATAGGGGCAATCTAATACTAGACTAATCTAACTAATCTAAGTTAATCTATCAATATGTGATGTGGTGGATGGTTGTGTGTTAACTAACCTCGAAACAATGCAAGTGTTGTGTTAAGTGAATAATGCGGTAGACAGGTTAACGAGTCATCTTAATCTATTCATAAACATGGTAATCTCATGCACTCATAATTAAATTAAGAGAAGCAATCTTTTGGTGTCTTGATGCCACAAATATTCTATTTCTTGATATAAATGATGCATTGACAATGCGATGGGTCTTCTTATTTCTAAGCTATTCTCTATTTGTGCTCAGTGTGGTTTAAGTTACTTTTTCGAGCAGTGGACTATCTTTACTCTAAACATACTCTTTCGATGTGTTTATGTACATAGCGTGATAGAGATAAGTCAAAATGAACATTACCATATCTACTTACAAATTAATTCTTAACTTCCTAACCCATTAGTGACTTTAGCTACTCATAAGACTTAGAAAAACTAAAGACATGGTGATGGATGCAAACCAAGTACTCATATTCATAAACCAAGTGTTAAACATATTGAATCATCAAATACAAACACAAGAAATGCAGAAGAATAACACAACAAAATAGAGACTTTGAAACACAATTTCTTGCTCTTCGAGAGTGATTGAATGCTTGCAAAGCTTCTGGATCTTATGGGGTGGATGGACGGATGGAGGAAATCTGAGCAGATGATGTAAACTCTAAAAATGTTGTTCTGTCGTATTAATTAACCTTCTCTAATTGGGTAACTGACTAACTCCTTCTGATCTTTGAAGATGGTATTTAAAAGCCTCGAATAGCTACCATCCACTACACACATTCAGTACTTCTCGGCACATATTTCTACGCGTAGTGGGGCTTGGACAAGTCCCGAAAGCTTCACATCGCATAGGATCTTTGGTGCATATGTGACCCTCAACGCCTCCTTAACACTCAGCTATGCATCAATAAATGAACTTCCCTTAACACCGCATAAGATCCTTGTACATTTTACCATTTTTTATTTTTGTGGATTACTTTATATGTACATCCCATAGACTACCACACTAGGCTTGAGTTTTAGTCCAAGTGGGAGTTTGTTTTATTTTATGTCTTAAACCTCGTTGATAGTATATTTAATCTGTTGACTATTATTAATAAAATGTTATTATTGTAATTTCAATAAGTGTTATTGATTATTTTATTAGTTTTGTCTTATTAACCTAAATCCAATAAACAAACATCCTAAGATGCTTTATGAGTCTTGAATTGTATGTGAAAGCATATTGAGATCAATGTTCAAGATACATCTTAAAGGGTCTATAGCATAGGGATAAAGTTGGATAACTTATTATGGTAACACTATGAATATGACTCACTTTGTATTTGATACAAACAAAATGATCCAATGCGTTCATGTAGGTGACACGCGAGTAGGGATATGCTACGCAACGAGTTTTCATAAGACTAGACCACAAAATAGTAACCACTAGATGTAACTCTATTGACTAGTTAGGTTTCTATTTCAATAAAATGAACTATGAAATTTAGTCTTAATCATTAATGTATTACGAACTCTTGTTCACAAGGAATTGTCCTTTGATTTGTACCCGCGAGACTCGTAAGATTGTCGACTTTATAAGCCTACCAATTTGAGGACAAGACCAAGTGGAGAGCTGAAAACATAATCACACAAGATTGAATTCACTCCTTCTAGATTTTAGGGTAAGTAGATGAGTATTCCCTTATATGGTTTCTCTGGAACTTGAACAAAGGGTCCTACCCTCTTAAAAGGGTCCAGATTCGAGAGGGATTTATATTTATTGGTTGGACCATAAACAGATTGTTCATTAGATGAGCACTGGTATTTAAGGACTAAGAAGTAACCTAAGGGTAAAATTCAATAATTTGATCCAGTTGGTGTTACGGACACTTGTGAAGGACTAACTTGCCATTATTGGTCTATATCTGTCAACATAGAAATATATCTATAGTGAAAAGAGTTCAACTGTGAGTCTTTGGTGAAGTGTACACACAATTAATGAATATTGATTAATGTGGTTAATGAGTTTACCAAATTATTCTCATATCGTTGTAACTTCTAATCTGTAGGTCTATTAGGTCTATTTTCTAGCTCGTAAGGGTCATGAGGTTAATATATCTTGGATATAATTTGAAATGTTCAAATTTACTTAGGAAAATAATATAATGTATGATGATACATTATAACATAAAGTTTATATTTTAATTAACTTTATAATATAGTTTTTATTTTAGAAGTGATTAAAAATTAATTTCTGAGAGAATAATATATTTGAATAAGTTCAAATATTAATTTAATGTGAATCAGATTTATATTAAAACCACAGGTTAAAGTTAAATGCATATATGATACACATTAAAACTATAGGTTATAAGAGAGATCCAATTGAAAATGATTCAAATTGTAAATTAAGTGAAATATGTGATGTTTATCTTGCTAATTAATTAATTATTTAATTTAATTTGATTTGATTAAAGTAGTTGAATTAAAACTATAAATTATGTTTGAGATGTTCATTTAAATACGATTTAAATGAAAAGTTAATTAAATTTGATTTAATTAATTATTAATCTAACTGTTTATTAAAATAATTATTTTTATATTAATAATAAAAGTAACTCCCTTATTTGTGGAGTTATTTACAATGTGAGATGAATCCCACGTTCTCCTACGCTTTTTTTTTCTGCGTTTAAGCACCTGCAAAACAGAATGATAGTTCATCGTTCTTCAGATGAAAAATCATAGAATATTGTGTTCTCACAACAAAAAGAAAAATTTTCTCTATCTTTCCAATCCTTTTTTTTTTTGTTCCCACAAGCCAAATATCTTAATTACTCAAAGAATAGGAGAGGTTCCAAGTGGTGGTGACTCCCCAATTGACGTTTTGTAGAAATTAGAGACGACAACGAGAGCAAATTTTCTTCTCTGGAATTTCTATTTTTTAGTTCAAAAGAACGCTTAGCCATTATTTTTACAGTATGTTTAATTCTCTATAATTGTTAATGTATTAGTATTTGTAAATCTCAATTAATTTGAGAATTGGTCTCGGTAAAATCTTTCGATGTGTAAGGGCTTTAATCCATTCAATTGGTATCAGAGCCAGGTTAGTTGTTAATTGGAAATTTTAAATATTTGCATTGTTGAATGTTAATAGTTTGCAATTGGATGTTTACTATAATTTTGGCCATAGATTTACATTTTCTTTTGATTTGATCAAATGAAGGCCCTTGTCTTTTTTAACAATTTTAATGTAAATCTCGTAATTTAGTCTGTATATGATTCAGGGCATTCTTCTAAGAAAAATGATACCAATTCTGCCCAAATCAAACCATCAGAAAAACAAAAAAATCTTCACTTTTCGGCATTGCAAAGAAAGCGAGGCAGATTTTAAAAAAACGGTGCAGCGTGCGTTAGGTTGAAGAAGGGCTGACGTCATGCTAATGTCAGCAAACACTAAAGAGGAGTGCGACTGGCGGCTCGAACACCGCTCCACCACAGCGTGGACACAGCGCGATGGTATGGCTCTGATTCAGCGTGTGGTAACTTGGTTCATGCAGTTGGCTCCCGTTTTGCTTTGGTTCAACGTTTTGGTGCGATTCATTGTTGGTTCAGCTTCTGAAACGTGGTTCAGCCCATTTTTTTGCTGATTCAAGGGTTTTTGGACAAGTTCAAGTGTTTTGGCCGGTTCACTGCACTCTGTGTCTGGTTCATGATTTTTGGGCTCGGTTTGAAGCTGTTTGAGGTTTTTTTAGCCGGCTTTGGAGCTTTGAAAGCTGATTCAGTATAAATTTACCTAAATTATTGTAATTTGATGCTTTATTTTATCCTAGGGACCAATTTTACACGTTCAATTGCTATTTATATGCTTTATGGATGTCATTTAGATAAATCCCACCATAGGTTAATCATGTTCATGCATTTTTATATATTAATTGTTATAATGTGTGATATAATGCATGATAATTAATCTCACGAGCTATTTAATGTATGTTGATATATTAAATATATGAAATTGGATACGCATGATGCATGACATCACTTCGGTAAATATAAATTGTTATATTTAATGTCTTGTATATGCTTGAATGATTTTCATGAATCTTGTTTTAATATAAGTGTTATATTAATTAAAATGAAAATCAGTTTGCATTGAGCATGTTACCTCCATAGATTAATATAATGGTTATATTAAAGTTCTGATTTGCATGTAATATGGTTTATTTTTTAGTTATAATTTGATTATTGATTAATTAAATCATAGTTACATGATTATAGGACTTATTAATTAATTTTATGACATTTAGGAAAAATATTTTGATTATAAAGTCATTTTGTTCTTCGACCAAAAGGGGATCTTTTTACACAAGCTGCCAAGCACAGACCCTAAAGCAACACAATGAGAAAAAAAAAACTCTAGAAAGAAACCCTTTGAAATCTACAAAAAAAAAAAAAAAAAGAAAAGAAAAAAAGCCTAGACATGTAGAGAGAAAACCGGTGAGTTTTGCTAACAATTATTCCAAAAACCCTTACAAAAGAAAAAAAACAAGAGAAAAGAAAACAAATAAGCTTAGAACAACACAAGAGTTTAGCTCGTTGGAGGTTGCACTTGGTAGCGCATTTTTCGCAAGGATCTGCACCTTAGATCTACGTCTCTCTTAGATCTAAAAAAGTAGATATAAAAGGTATAAGAAAAATTTTACTATTCTTTGTATTATTTCTTCTTAATATTTTTTATGTACACTTTTTTTAGATCTTATATTGTTGTCTTTCCTATTTTTTTTCTTTTATTTATTTTGGTCAGCATCTTCTTTTTTTATACCTTCTTTTTATTATTGTTGCGTTTGTTTGTACATAACGGTGATGGTTGTTTCATGATATAAGCATGACGTGTATGCCGTAAATTCTTTTCTTTTGTTGTGTGCTATGTCATGATATTCATAGGTAACGATTTTGCTTATGCTCAAAATTCATGGATATTTCAATAATGTTTTAAATGTACGACATAACTTTGGCGGTGAACTATCACTACGTGCTGAAAATTTGCAATAATGATAACTCAATTTCATCTCTTAAAACTCTAATGATATTTCGTGTGCGTACAAGTTTTCCTTTCCCACGCCCAAGTACAAGTGTTTAGAAAGGTTCCTTGGGTAAGTCATGGTCGAACACAGGGACTTAGTGATCTACCAATTTGGACATTTAGTTTTATCTTTTGCGATGAAACTTTATAGTATAAATGTATTAACAATATGCCTTGATTATAAATTTATTACTTACAACTATTACATACAAGTTTGGGTGGAATGCAACAAGTGACATGGAATATGAGTGAGTGTGGATGTAATGAACTAACAATCGTCATATTGCAGCCAACAGTGAATGAATGAAGGAATAAATTCACTACATGAAAATAGAACTAAAAAGACTTAGAAATCCCTTGAAACAATAATAAACTACCTACTTAACTTCTAATTAAGATAAGCAACCTCTCAGCACCTATGCCACACATATTTAGATCTCTAGATATATTTGTTGAAGTTAATGTAATCACTTTTCGCTAAATGATGTATGAATCAGGCGTTCATGTTCTAACCTTTAATTAAAACATGCTATCTCTCAACGCTTAAATGTCACACGTATTTGCATCTCAGGTTATACATGCTAAGGTTCAAACCAAATATTTAACTTTATTTCTAAAGCTAATCCGTTCATTATTTAATGTGCTCTAAGTCACTTAGTCTCTCGAATTGGTAACTACCAATACTTAATTCAGTCTATTGATTAGATTAGACGTTGGTTTTAGCACAGGTTAAACAAAATGAATTTCTTATTTATACATACTCTCTAAATAACTCTTTTTATCAGTTTACATCATTTAGAAAGTTGATTGCTCGAAATAATGGAAAGCATAGATATGAATGACTATTGAAATGTATTCATATTCTTATTAAAAATTCTTTATCTCTCGATCTTAAAATTCAAAATAAAAATATAAATGAAAGAGAAAATACAAATGGAATGATAGAAAAATTTGTCGAGTCGTATGATGGTATTTCGTGCATCCTTTGACTCCATAGTTGTTTGTTCTAATTGGATTGTTAGGGATATGGAAAAGGTAGATTCCATCTCTCATTTCAGAGAAGAACTAAGCTATCACCTAGAACTTTAATGAAACTTGAGAGGAAATGGGTGGAGTGATAGAGATTTTCAGCTAGGCTGTGATCAAAAGTTTCTATGGTCTGCATGTAATACTGAGCTCTTGAGGGGCATTTCTAGGTTTCGAATGAGAATATTCCAAGCATCTCCTTTCTGGTAGTTCTAACACCGGACATTAAATTCCATGCCTTGTTGCATCGTCTCATCACGTCATAGATCCATTGGTTCTGGTACATTTTGGTCTATGTCGCTAGCAACTTGATGATTTGATGGCTACCAACCACTCTTGCTGCTTTGTGTTTTCATTGTGTGTTATTCTCATAGTGTAAATAGTGATTTGTCTTCTTGACATGTTCATTGTGTGCAAATTCGGACACGTTCTTTCTTTGTACTTTTTTGCTACAATTCACTTCATTATTCTAAATAAAAGGCTACAATAACGTGTATTTTTACAAGTTATCGATGTTTAAAGAAAATATATGTGAGGTAAAAAAATGGAGGGTTAGAAACTTTAGTTAAGCTTAGAGAGTAAAAAAATTACGAGAAAATGTTTGGAGAGGATGAAAAGAAAAAAGGGTTTGAAGTGTGAGAAAAAATGAAGAAAAATGTGTTAAAAATGGAAAATGGAGTTTTAATAGAGGTTTTATTTAAAGGTTAAATAAATATTTTAATCTTTGATTATTATTATTATTATTTTTCAAAAAATAAAATAAAAGAGATGGAGTGGGTAAACTATCCCATCATTTTTATTCAATTTTATTAATATTTTTGGGAAAAAAACACCCTTTTGATCCCTAGGTTTGGATTTAGTTTATATATGATAAGCATGTTTCAAAATTTAATACTTTTATCCCTGAGATTTCAATAATGCTCAATTTTAGTCATTGAGATAATAGAATCATTGGTGATTTTATGGAAGACTAACTATGATGATGACTTAGACTAATTTATGAACAACATATATTGATGAAGTGACTATCCTAACATTGAATAGGCAAAAGGTAGTCAATTATTGTTGTTCCTTTCATAATCACGATGGCTATTCTAACCTCAGCTGAGGGATCTTGTGGGTTGGGAGATGCTGTTTTATTACGCGGAGAGGTTAACAAAGCATTACAATAACGAAAACCGAAATGAGACCTGGAATTTACATAAAAGAGAGGACCTCAACCATTGTGGTGCAGAAAAGACGAGCTATTTGGAAACATTGATTCCAGCACGACTGTGGGATCGTTTCACTTGTAGTTTCTAATTAAGGGCTTGTTTGCTAACATTCTCGTTTCCTATTTCCTATTTCTGTTTCTAATTTTTTAAGAAACAGATGTGTTTGATAACGTTCCATGTTTCTTGTTCCCCAAATTTTAGAAACGTTTCTATAATTGTTAGAAATTTGTGGGGAAAAAAAGGGTCTGTATGGTAACGTTCTCATTTCTTGTTCTTTGTTTCTCGTTTCCTGTTTCTTGTTTTTTGTTTCTTCCATCTTGAGAATAAGAGACGAAATTATGTTTGATAACTATTCTTGTTTCCTGTTTCTTGAAAAAAAAAGAAATAGAAACATAAATGTGTTTGGTAATTATTTTTTGTTTCTTGTTTTTTTTCTTTTTTCTTTTTTTTTGCAACAATATATATATACATCTATGTGCGTGTGTAGTACATTAAACATAAAAAAGTAATTTATCGAAATATTATGTCATCTAATACAAGAAGTCTTAACGACAACTAAAATATAATAACAAAGTTGTATCACATTTTTTATATGTTGTCCAAATTGGATCGTCACTGTCATCTCTAACTCAAGTCATTTGTCTTAAATGATATCGAATCGAATCCAACTTAATTATATAATTATTTAAATATCGTGGTTGTAAAATATTAAAGTTAAGCTAAATGAGTGTCTTAGTCAGAAACATTTATATTTTGTAAAATTCTAATCAGTTTTCTCTAAAAATAATTCAACTAGATTTCAGATCATATAATTAAAATAATATATAAACATGCATATTGCAAAAATTAATACTAAAAATTGAAATATAAAAAAATTAAGATGCATAGTGAAAATTAAAATAATATATAAAAATCTAAATATTAGATAAATTTAAAATTTAAAATAAAAATAAAATATAAATGTAACAGAATTATTTAGTAAATAGAAAAATTAATAAAATATGGACACAAGTATAAAAAGAAAAAAATAAAAATAAATGTCGATCTTGGAAGTTGAAATTTGAAATGTAAAAGAATTAATGTACATATTAAAATTTTAAATATTATATAAATTTAAATATAAGAAAATTTTAAATTTAAAAAATAAAATAAAATATAAATTGGAGAACTTTATAATTAAAAAATTAATAAAGAAAACGAAAAATAAAAAACATGTTGAAACAAATTCTTCAAAAAAAAAAATTATGTAAAGTAGGATTCAAACACATAACTTATAACAGAAAGAACATTATCATGGGTGCCTAAAAGTAATAGAAAGATTTGAAGAAAAAAAGTTACTTGTGTACCCTAGCTTAAGAGGAAGAAAGATTTGGATAGGAAGAAAGATTTTGAGAGAAATTTGGAGAGGAAGAAAATGAAGAAATAAGAGAAATGGAACAGGAGAAACTGTTTTTTTTTTTTTTTTGTTCCCACAGATGTCTAACAATTATAGAAACGTTTCTAAAATTTTGGGAACAAGAAACGGGAAACGTTATCAAACAAATCCGTTTCTTAAAAAATTAGAAACAGAAACAGGAAACAGGAAACAGGAAAGAGGAACGCTACCAAACGGGCTCATAGAGTTTTCACTGTTCTGTTTCTCTTCTTTTCTTCCTCTTCTTCCATCCGAATCTCTATCAAAATCTTTCTTCCTCTCAAAATCTTTCTTTCTCTTAAGCTAAGGCACACAAGTAATATTTTTTCTCCAAATCTTCCTATTGCTTTTAGGCACTCATGATAATGATCATCCTTTTACAAGTCATGTGTTCGAATCCAACTTTTTTTTTTTTTTACATTTTCTAATTTTTAATTTGTTTTGAAGAATTTGTTTCAACATTTCTTTATTTTTTTCTTTGTCTTTATTTATTTTTTAATTACAAAATTCTCCATTATTTATATTTTATTTTATTTTTAAAATTTAAAATTTTCTTATATTTAAATTTTTAATATGTACAGTAATTCTTTTATATTTAAAACTTTAACTTTCAAGATCGACACTTTTATTTCTATTTTTTATACTTGTTTCCATATTTTATAATTTGTTTTTATTAATTTTGCTATTTACAAAATAATTCTGTTACATTTATATTTTATTATAATTTTGAATTTTAAATTTATTAAATATTTAGATATATATCTTCTTTTAATTTTCAATATGCATATTAATTTTTTTATATTTTAATTTTTAGTATTAATTTTCACAATATTCGTGTTTATATAATATTTTAATTATATGATCTGAAATCTAGTTGAATTTTTTTTTTTTTAGAGAAAACCGAGTAGAATTTTACAATATATAAATATTTCTGACCAAGACATTCATTTAGCTTAACTTTAATATTCAACCAAGAAAATTATATAATTAAGTTGGATTTGACTCGATATCATTTAAGACAAATGACTTGAGTTAGAGATAACAGTGACAATCCAATTTGGGCAATATATAAAATATAAAGTACAACTTTGTTATTATATTTTAGTTGTCATCAAGACTTTCTTATTGGTTAAAATACTTTTTTATGTTTAATGTACGACACACACACATATTTGTATATATATATTGTTGCAAAAAAACAAGAAAATAAAAAAAAGAAACAAGAAACAAGAAATAATTATCAAATACAGTTATGTTTCTGTTTCTTTTTTTTTTTTAAGAAATAGGAAACAATAATACTTATCAAACATAGTCTCGTTTCTTATTCCTTTCTTGTTCTCAAAAGAGAAGAAACAGGAAACAAGAAACAAAGAACAGGAAACGGGAACGTTACTAAATGATCCCTAAATAGTTGGATTCTTCCTTTAAGTCCCTATCCACAATAGTCAAAGTTTCTTCCTCTCAGTTCCATCCCATCGTCGACTCTTCATTTTCTTTCTGTTTATTTTTATTTTTTTTAAATAGAACCTTTTTGCCTTATTCAAGATTAGAATAGCCACTTCATCAATACATTTTGCTTTTAAATTAGTCTAGTCGCCATCCTAGTCAGTTTTTGGTCGAGTCATTAAACGATATTGTTACCTTAAGGAGTAAAATTAAGCATTATTGAAATCTCATAGACAAAAGTGTTGGATTTTGAAAAAAAGAGACCGAGTAGAAACTAAACTCAAAACCTAAGAACCAAAAAGGTATTTTTCGATTTTTTATGTCATTGACCAGTCCATGATTGCCTTGTAGCATTCTGACAAATATTTTATTTTAATAATGCGGTTGGGAAAAATAATTAATAAAATAGTGTTGTTTCCAAAATTATTATTAAATTAGGGTAGTTTTATTTAAAAAAAAAAAAAAAGGAAGGTCAGGTTTTGAATTCCTGACCTTTGTATATATAAAAAAGGCTTCCATAAATTGAAAAAATAATATTGGACTATTAGTAGTATTAATTGGACTTAAAATAAAGTTCAAATTTACATAATTTAGTTAGGCAAATTTAAATCTAATTTTTTTAAAAATAGTAAATAAATAAATAAACATAGCTAAATTTGTTTTGGTACCAAATTTTATTTTTAAACTTTAAATTTTGTATTCAGCGTCTTTAACAGAGTATTCATTTATTTAACAATTTTTATAGATTTATTAGACATAAATTGGAAGTTTATAACCTTACTAAATACAAAATTCAATTGATTATTTATCAAGAATTTACTAAGCATTAGAATGCTAATTCATCGATTTTTTTTAATGTTTTTATTTTTAGTTTTTATTTTTTTTTCTCTTTGAAACAACAAAATGTGTTAAAGCTAAGTTTTGATAACTTACCACTATAATTGTCTTTTTCTTAGAATAACATTAGGGGTTAGGGGATTCAAATCTCATATTTAGGATGACCCACAATGTCGATTATTGCTGAGTTAAACTCACTTGGCAAATAAATTATCTTTTGAAAAATCGACACAAGTTATAAAAATAAAAAAGTTAAAAATTAAATGTTCAAAAGAACTGTAGTTTGACAATTAATTAACACATATATAATATTAAAAAAATTTAACGTGAAAACATACAAAATAAATAGTATATTGGCCAACCGAACTTATTGTTAATATCAATTTTGTTAGTATTGGATAATTTTGTTATTTAAATAATTGAAAATATAAATTAATATAACAATTAAACTGATGTTATGCGATTAAAAAGATGTAAATTAAATTGACATCGTACGTTAGATTTCTCCCTTCTGAAAGAGAGAAATAATCTATTTAGGACAATATTTTCCTAACACTCAGATATAAAACTTGAACTGTACTAAATATACATGTGGCAACAGAAGAATCGACCAACAGTATAATTGGAATTGGAATTAAAAAAAAAAAAGAATCATGGGCTGATGTCAAAGTTAGATTCCAATAAAGTTGATAAACGACGTTAACCAATAACGCAATTCACTCATTCCACACGTGTTCCGTTTTAATTTTACATACTTTTTTTTATCTTCCTACTAACAATTTAAAAAATTGAAATTAAAAAAAAGTTTTAAAAAATTTAATTTTGCTTTTATAGTTTGACAAAGAAGGAATTCAAGTATTCATTTAATAAAGTGAAAATCATAAAAGTGAAAAATGAAATTGTTATCAAATGAGACTTCTTTTATTTTTTTAGTCCTTGATTTTTTAGAATTCTATTTGGTAATTTTTTGAACTGTAATAAATATCTTTGAGTTCAAGGACATATATTGGATGCATGTTTTGAGTAATATCAAGAGTGAAACATGACTAATGGTTTCTAACAACTAATTCGAGTTTAGAACCTAAAACAATTGGAAATAAAATATCAACATAAAATAATATTGTCAACAATTTTTTTTTATTTAGTTTTTTAGAAAACAAATATTTCATCGAGTTATGAATGATGATTCATTCCATGTTTTCATGTAAAGAAATTTTGATTTAAATATCAAATTTATTCTATTTTGGCCGAACCTAACCACATTTAATCGATAAGACAAAAATTACAATCTCAGTGTTTATATTTCACCTTCCACCCAATAATTATGGTACAAAAAAGAGTTTATTCTATTTTTGTCCTCCTTACATTTTAGAATATCAAATTCAATTTCTACATTTTGAGAAAAACTATTTGTTTGCTTCTATTTTCTAACTTTGTTCACCAATTGACAGAAATTGAACAATAGTAGACTTCGTGATATTGCACGTGATCCACAACAGCTGTTTGATTTTTTTTTTTTTAAATTATTGTAAAACATTGATACAAACATTTTAATTTACATATATTTCATTTTTTTACAACTACAAATTATTATTAAAAAAACAAGTTAAATACAATCAAGTTTTTTTTTCTTATTTAAAAAAAATAATAATGAAAAATTAGGTTCATTAATTATTGGCTTAATTTAATTACAAATAAAAAAAATCAAAGGTTTGGTTGAATAATGTAAAAAATAGAAGGATGTGGGTCGGTTTTTTATGAGAGATTGAAAAAAAAGAGAAAATACGGAAAGATGTAGGTCGGGTAAATTTAATTACAAATTAAAAAAAATTAAAAAAAGTAAAAAAAAATAATAATTAAGAGGTCTGGTTGGACAACGTAAAAAATTAAAGGATGTGAGTCGAGTTTTGAATGAGAGATTGAAAAAGAAAAAAAAAAAGATGTAGGTCGGGTAGAGAATTTTATTGGCATAATCTAATTAAAAAAGATAAAAAAAGTGAAAAATAATAGGGGTTTTTTCAAAAATAGAAGAAAAAAATAAAATAATTACGGCCCATAGAAAGTTTTAAAAACCGAAAAAGCCCAGCCCATTTTTGATATAAAATACCAAAAATGCCCTGAAATTTTTTAACCCTAATTTTGTACCGCACGATTTTTCTACCCGACGCTCAACGACGAATTCATCCTTACGGTTTCTCTTCTCATCTCCTCGTTATCTCTTCTCCTCATCTATATTCAACTATCTTCATCTATCTCCATCTACGTTCTTCATCTATCCTCATCTCCGGTTAAACTTTTCTCAGACCAACACTTTTTCAAAAGGTTTGAACCCTAAACTATCCATCTAGAAAAAACAATTGTGTTTTTTATTTTTTCTTTTGTAGGCAACGCAGCAATTGGAAACACAAGATGATTTGGAAACAATTCCAACTACATATCTAAAAACACCAAAAACCTAAGTGTTGCCTGAGGTTTGATTCTGTTTCGAAATATAGTTTTATCATTATCTATTGGTCAATCTTTATTTATCTGAAATAGACAGTGTCCTGATAGATAATTATAGTTCTTTATCTCTGTCTATCTAGATAGAGAGAAATTATTACAATTATATATCAAATTTTTAAAAAAATTCTTACTCTCAGATAGATGAGGTTGTAGAAGATTTTGTTGAAGAAGGAGCTGGAGTAGAAAAGCCTGGAGTAGAAGAAGCTGGAATAGAAGAAGAAGCTGAAGAATTGAAAAATGAACAAGAAAAGGAAGAAAATATGATAAGGGAAAACAAAACAAAGCATAAACATGAGGAAAAGGTAAATATTTTTCTAATGACAATCCTTTGTCTTCTATTTTCATAGAAAATGACAGTGATATCTTTGTCTATTTGTATAGTTTTTGGTTATCTTTGTCTATCTTTTCCTATCTAAATAGCTTTTGTCTATCA
>JBBPDJ010019881.1:0-23336 GCA_037974625.1 Cucumis cinereus | reverse complement strand
ACTTGTGTTATCTGCTGATTGAGACCTGTTTGGATTATTATGATCATAATGCTTGTAATGGATTTTAGTTGGATACGATTTTTGCTAACTCACTTAATGAGTTAGTACTTGGTAGGAGACGATAGATCAGTTTTCAAGTCGTATGGCTGACTTGATTCTGACTAGCCAGTGACCAGCCTGTGTGGTGTATCGTCGATTAACCTGTGTGGCGACAGTCGACCAGCCTGTGTGGCGTATCGTCGACTAGCCTGTGTGACGACAGTCGATCAACCTATGTGGCGTATCGTCAACTAGCCCGAGTGTCGTTTAGTTGACCAGCCTATGTGGCGTTTAGTTGACCAGCCTGTGTGGCGTTTAGTCGACTAGCCTGTGTGGCGTTTAGTCGACCAGCCTGTGTGGCACTCCGTCACTGAAGGTCGACAAGGGAGTCTGTACAAGGCCTGTTCTGACATTCGTTCTGAGGGCAAGCCTGTGTGGCGTTTTGCTGTGACAGGGTCGTGAAGGAACTCGGTACGAGACCTGTTCCGACATATTTGTCAATACTCAACCACCCGACCGAACGTCGAAATGTACAAATCATTAGGGAAAGTTAACAGTTACCCAGTGGAGTCTGTAGTGGTTTTCCTTACTGGGTATATTTTATACTCATTCCTTTCTATGTTTTATTTCAGACAAAGGTAAGAATGGACCGGCGAGGGGCAAGTGAATCCAGTGACCATATCAGGAGGGACCAGGAGACCTATTTTGCTTCCGCTTACGGTTTTGGACATTTGTTTTCTTTATGAGTAAACTTTTATTGGTTTTCTTTTATTTGTAACGATTTGGTTAGAAAACTATTTTAGGGATCTCGTCTAGGTTCTTTTCTTATTTTTCATTATTAGTTTGATTTAAACGTTTGGAACCCTTTGTTACCTTATTGGATTTAATTAAAATGGTTGTTTTATTTTGTCTTTGTCTTTTAAAATAAATTTAATGATTTTTACTTAAGTAACGATCTTGGGTTAAGGTTTGAAAATCTGGGGCGTTACAATAGTATAGCACATTCATTAATGATTTAGATGAGATATTATCTCAATTTATCTAAATAAAATAGGAAGGTCAACCGAATTTTGGTATTCCTACAAATTGAATCAATACCTAAAACCCTAGATTTTAGAAAAATTTAGGGGATGAAACAAAAATTTATCTTCTGTTTGGAGATTATAGACAAACCAAAGCCCAAAAGAACAATAACCTTTACATTGAAAGTTAAATAGAATCTCTCACACATATAATTGAAAAATACCTATATGATCAACATCTTCTGGCCTCAAAAGACTGAGCAATACCTCTAAGATCAACATCTTTGCTACATTGCCATTCTAGTTAATAAAAACTGATGTATTATAATAATAAATAAAAACATGTAAATAATAATAATAAATGTGGTCTACCTTCCTTAGGAAAGTTATTTCCTAGGATAATTTGAAGATGCAGTTCCGTTGGCATCAAACCATTTCTGGACAAAAAATAAATAAAATAAAAAAACAAAAAAAAAACAAAAAAAAAAAACAAAAAAAAAACAAGAAAAACAAAATTACACATGAAATTCAAAACAACCTACTAGAACAAACAATTATATTATTCGAATTCAAATATCATACTTAATAAAATGTGCAACCTGAAAGCTAGAAACACAAGGCACTACGTCCTAAGTTGTTTCAATCGCTGTTCCGTAAAAGGCAAATGTGATTAGGACGAGGTAGGAACCTGAGAAACAAGAAGCTTTCCTGCTTCTTTGGAAACTGAGTTGAGCAACATACTGATTTCTGGTGCACTGTTCGGCCATGTACCCTATAAAAAACATGTCCACAAGTAAATATTAAAGTACAAATAAACAGTCTTTGTATTATTTCCAAATAAAAGATCTACAAACTCAAAGTAGTGGATGTACTTTACAGTGCACAAATTTTGTTTCGGTTCAAACAACGAGAACCAAACGTCAAGGTTCTTTTTCCTTTTATTTTAGAATAACTAAGCTTCAATTGAGAAAAAATGAAAGAAAAAAGGGCACATAAAAAAGAACCTCACAGAATGGGAGCCAACCTACAAGAAGCGGCATCCAAGTAAGCATGTAGTTTAAGGAAACGTGGTAGCAACAATGAAGGAAGGCAGGAACACTTAGCTTCAACTAAACAAAGCATTATGATTTCCGGATTGTTTTTTATTTTCTATTTTGCCGGATCAAATTTTAATATTGTTCTCTCTTTTTAAAGAACCAAAAATTTTCATTGAGAAAAATTTGACAATACCAAGTCATAAAAAATCCATGCCCACATCACATCCCATAGAAAAAAGAATGGTCCAATTAAGTCAAATGTTGGCTAAAGAATAATAGCAAAAGTTATTCGAAATTGATGCTCAAAAGAAGACGTGAAACTTTACCAAGGACCAAACAACACTAGGATCACTCTTTGTCCCCCTAAAAACTTTGTTATTTCTCTCCCCACTAAAAACTTTGTTATTTCTCTCCCCACAAAATCCAAAGAAAACGAATCTTCTCACTAAAATCCAGATGGGGGAGGAACTGAACTGCCCAATCGAACTATTGACACTCCTTTGATGAGCCAACATAAACCTTAGGAACTTAGGCTACTTTTTTATTTACTACTATCAAAACAATACACCAACCCAAGAAGCTTAAAAAAGAATATTTTCCTCCAAAACATATGATTAAGCTCTTGGCTTATAGAGAATGCACCACCTAACCTAAGAGTTTTGCTAAGAACAACTTTCATTAAGAAAATATGAAAATAGATGGACATACAAAAAACCAACCACCAAAATACAAGGTACCCCCCAAGAAAATGACGCCAACTATACAAAATCTTGTCTAAAAGATAATTACAAAAAGTCTTCAAAATCGAAGCCCAATGAGAAACTTTTAACTCAATCCATGGGATTGATGTTTTCTATCATAACCAACCAAAGCTAGAGGAGAATGTAAGGCATCTCCCACAAAGTAGTAACATTCAATAATACGATAAGCAAGCCCTACAAAAGATTGTCAGTCAATTAAAGAGAACTACACTATACCTTAACAAAGTTTACAACGAAAAACAACAGAGAACCTTTTCCACAAATAAATAAGTAACACCCAATCTCACCAACAAACTAACAAAAAGAACCACTCACTGATTGGCTTCACCCAAGAGACTCCTACGTTGGGGTAAATCCAATCTCTTCTCTTCCTAATGTAAGTCCTCCTAAAGGAATTGACTTTTTATCATTACAGAAACCTTCCAAATTTTAGCAAATAAAATTTTGACAACGGGTAATGGAGCGGTGGAGGAGGAAGTAAGTCGAGTAATAATGATTTATGAAAAAGTTGCTAGTGGGTTAAAGAAGTGTGATCACTACAGGAGATATAACCAATGCGACCCTATTATGCCACGTTCATAAAGTGTCTTGCGTTGGCAAATGATACTCAATAAACAAATCAATCTCACTGAAAGAAAAGGAAAAAAAGAAAACTTATTTTATTAAAGAGAAGCAAAAGGAGAAAAAGGAGAACATCGATTGGAGTAACAAAATCGTAAAAAGGAAAAGAAAAAGAGATGAGACACAAGAAATGAAAGTTGTCAAGGAAACTATTAAGCACCTTGATCATTTTCGTGGCGTCAAGTGGTGATGTGCTAGGCATAGGTAGTTCATTCTCCAAAACTTTTTCATTGGAGGTTAGATGTCCCATCATCGCGGTTTACATAGTACAATTGAGGGCCAATAGGCTTTTTTGTAGTTTCTGTCAATCCATGGTTTGCCTTGTCTGTACCATATGAAGAACTAGTAAGCTATAAAAAATATTTGGAGATGGTAATAATATTACTTGGCAACAGTATATGCTCCATAGCTCATCTTACATGAACATAAGAATTCTTCAGTACTACTAAAAAAGTGAGAAATATTTAGAACCCAGACTACGACATAATCTTATTGTTATAGAAAGCACATACCTCCCTTAGCTAGATTTGTCGGCGGCTCAACCCTGTTCGTCTTTACATTCCTAGGACATTCCAAGGATTAACCAATGAGTTGCGAGTATCAAGTTGATGATTATTGTCTGATATATCCACCTTCTTCCTTTTCTTGCTGCCCTTTTCACCATCCTTATCATTTAATTGCTTGTCCCAATTCACTGGATCATGTGTCTCTTGTGACTGTGAGTTGGCAGACCTTGAATCAAAACTAGATGGACTTTCTTGATCAAAAGATTGACCACTCCGATGAGTTGCAGAACTTGGATAATAATGGTGATTTGTTTTACTTGGGCCAATAGGCGGCTTGCTTGAAGCTCACTTCAAGATATACCTATTTCGGGATCGTAACACATCTACTGCATCCTTAAATTGAATAAAATAGTAGGATTGATCCACTTTTGACATTTCTAGAAAATCAAATTGAATCTAAAACCTGAGAAGTTAAAAGAAAAATAATAAACCTTGAAAAAAAAGAAACGAAATTTGCTTGGCCATGATTACGAAGAAACAAAAACTCAAAATGACGATTAACATTCAAAATTAAAGTGAATCTCTTTATGGATATAATTAAGAATAATCCTAACAATTTATATATAACAATTACATTTAAATAAAAAAGAACATTAACATGCATATAATTGAAGTCACTTATATTTAAATAAAATGCATGATATGCTTTAACATATGGAAAGATCTTAATGTAACTTTAAGAAAAATTCATTAATTCAATTTAAATCTTACCAGACATACATAAATAAATTAAATAAAATAGTAGGATTGACTGACTATTCACATTTTATATATATATATATATATAAATCTAAAACTCTACCTACCAGAAAAATTTTGAGAGAAAAAAGTAATAAAAAATACAAAAAAAAAAAAGAAATATTTGTTTTTGGAAGATATTATGGACAAACAAGAATAAGGCAAACCGTTGATTAACATTTACAAAATTAAAAAGAATCTCTTCGAGCGTATAATTTGATATGATCCTAACACTTTAAATATAATAATTGTATTCAAACAAAACATTATATAAATGAATATAAATATAATACTTATATTTAATTAAAATGCATGATATGCTTAACCTATGGTAGAATTTTAATCTTAATGACACACTATATGCCACCTTCATTAATCCAATTTAAATCATACATTTCATGAATAAATAAATTACATAAAATAGTAGTGTTAGACCGACTTTTGACATAATGAACCATGGATATTAGAAAATTTTAAGAGAAAAATAATAAAAACTAAAACAAGCGCAATACTCACATTAACACTTTGTCTGATTGGCAGTTCAAGAAAACCCCATACTCACATTCAAAATTTAAAATAAAAAATCTCTTCAAGCATAAGTTAGAATTATTCTAACAATTGAAATGTAACTATTGAATTTAAATAAAAGAGAATCTTGAAATACATATAGATAATTATAACACCTATATTTTTTTAAAAAAATGCATAATTAATTCAATTTAAGTAAATCAAATAAAATAGCAGAGTTGACCGACATTTGGTATTCCTAGAAAATCAAATAAAATCTAAAACCCTAAGAATTTAAGAGAAAAATAATAAAACTACAAAAAAAAAAAAACAAAATTTACTTCTATTTCTCGGTGTATTTAAATAAAACAGAATCCTAACATGCATATAAAGGAATATAGTGCATATATTTAAAGAAAATGCTTATTATGAATATAGCACATATATTTAAAGAATATGCTTATCCTCTGATATTATTTTGATCTAAATAGTATACCACGTGTAATAATGATTTAAATCAAATATCTCATGCATAAATTATCAAAATAAAATAGCAAGGTTGACCAAATTTTGGCATTCCTAGAAATTAGGATAATATGAAAACCCTAGATTTTAGAAAATTTTCGAGATAAAGAAAATAATAAAAACTCAAAGAAAAATGAAACAAAAATTTGCTTATGTTCTGAGATTACAGACAAACCAAAGCTCAAAATAACAATTAACCTTTATAATCAAAATAAAATAGTTCATGCACATAATTGAAAAATACTTCTAAGATCAACATCTTCTGGGCTCATTAAAAGATTGAGAAACAACTCTAGCATCAAACTATTTCTGGACAAAAAAAAATGAAACATTTAATTCAAACAAACTACTAGAACAAAGAATAATATGTTCACTTGTAGAGAAAAAAACCCATATATAGTCATATCCCTGTACTTGCATATTGTTCAGTTGAAGAATCTCCCATCTGAGTTCCACCCGTCAAAGGAAGTCGTGTTGTCCTCAAATCTTCAATGTCAAGACCATGTTCGTTGATGACAGTCTCCACGACCCAAAATTAAACAGGTTTAGTTTGAAAAACGAAAGCAAATCTGATACCAACTGTAAGGGAAACAATGGTCACTGAAGTACAGAACAATAATTCTTTAACTCAAAATTACTTGTTATGACATCGAATGATCTTTTCAACTTGATTTCATGCGTTGCAGTATCTGAAACTCACATAAGCGTGAAATCATGCATATGAAAATTCATTATACCGTTGATTGAGCAAACAAAATAAAAATTAAAAGATGCCCTACATACCACATAAAGTTTCATCGCCAATTTTGCTGACTCATCTCCAGATTCTTGAATAAGTTTGTGCAGAAATTTATTGCGTCCAACTAAACATTTTCTGAAGCTGCCATCTTGTCTAAGGTAGAAACTTATAATGTGAAAACTTGATAAGCACGACAACATATAAAAATGGCAACTTAACTAAAACAAATAGACAATACAACCAACATAGTGATCTTATTATAAATACACTAAAGAACTAATGATAATTGAAAAGAAATCGACTTCAATAGTATGAAGGACACACAAAAATGGATAGGGAAAGCAAATAATACTCATAATTATCCTCCAACACAACCATGCTAGATACTTTCATAAAACATTTCCAATAACAACACCCACAATAATATAACTACAACTAAATTACAAACCACCACATGCATATGAAATACATAATAAGCTAAAACAACGCTGTAATTCTGACAAAGATTAGTCGAAAAACAACAAGAAGAAGAAAAATCTTTTGTATCAAATGGGCAGTGACTTCCAAGTTGTAAAATAAATTTTTTAAGAGTATAAACCTATGGTATACCACTGAAGAAGAAAATGCACACAACACCGGATACGAGATCCACGAAGAAATTGGGAGCTGACGATGAACTACATGGAGAACTCTTGTAAGATTTTGAAGAAATAATCAAGCTCTCAAGATAACGATGCAGTTGGCTTTGCCACCTGCTCATATAGTGTAGAGGACGGGGCACAAAACTGTGTATGCAACTATTATGACTAAACAATATTACAACAATACAAAAAGAAGTTAATCAATAGTTCATCAACATATTTTCTTAACAAAGTATTTTTAAATTTGTTTTTAAAATAGAAAAAGTGAAAAGGACAAGATGTAACAAGGAATTTAGTAGGTATAATGGTAGAGGTCGTATTTCAACCGTCTTCATAATTTAAGAAAAAGAATAGATACAAATTAAAAGTTTAAGGACAGCTGCAGAGTAACATTAAAGTGGATTTTGCAAATAACGCTCAACATAAGAAGTAATCGTCTACTAACTTAACATTAGCGTGCTTATCAGAAAAAAAAAATTGTATAAGGTTACTTTAAACCATAGCTATCAATCTGCATCTACAAAAGTGAGGAAGACGACATAATGCACGGAAACATGCAAGCTGATGAAAAATTAATTAAAGCTTGAATATCTAAAGGTGATAACGAGGCGTAAAGATATGATTTAGTACAACAAAAAAAAATAGCAAAATTAAGAATGGAATTTCACCTTGAAGAGTGGATCAATATCACCCATCAATATCAAACCAACAAGCCACCAATGCTTCTATATGTCGCCAAGAAAGCAATTTCCTCCTGCTATTCGTAAAGGAAAAAAATATTATATACTGCAAATTATTAAATTTGTCAAAGGTACTTGAGAAAAATCAATTTTTTTATTTTAAAAGCATTGTTTCCTAAGTTATTCCAAACACATTAAGAGCGAACAAACCATTTAATCTATAAGTAGACAATTAAATTATAAAAGCCTTTAGCTCTTACATAGTTGGTATTGGGATGCTGTAGTTGGTATTCGGATACTGAAAATAAGTCAAAATACATTGGAAATAGAGAATCAAAATTTGGGATGCACATAAACCTTTAACTTATCAAAACGAGTGATAATACGTTTCCCAGTTTTTTTAGTAGTAACCAATTTTAGATGTAGTAACCAATTTCCCAAAATGGTGTATCTTTATCTATGTCAGGGCTAGTACGGAGTTAAGTACAGCAGGGTGTAGACAAAAAAACTACAAAGTAGAGAGATTAAATGACAGAAACAATAATTAGCTAACAAAATGAAAATGAAAATGTATTAGCTAAGTAATGAAAATGGAAATAAAGGCAACCGAACATTTCAATAAAATAACTCTCTCACCCTTTTTCATATTCGGTAGGTAGAAAAATAGAACCGCCACGTATTTTCACAAAGTAGGCATCCAGCCACGACCTACTTCTTCAACTTGGCCGTGAATATTCTGGACCGAAATGTTGTCTCTAGATTCATCTAGAAACCAACTTTATAGAATGCTAGGCATCGAAGCACAAACTTCTCTATGGAATCTCAATCCAAATCCAATGAAGCATCATGGTCCTTAACCTGCCATAAACAAGCACCGAATAAGACAAAATGACAAGATCCTTTCAAAATTTAAATGAATTAAGGCAATTGATTATTATACCCATAATCCATATTCTACGATAGTGTGCTAGCACGTGCAGGAAGCTCACAAGTACAAAATCTCAATGTGGGCATTCTAAATTTTCAACCCAATGGGCAGGTCCTTGATAGCCTTCCTTCAACTATCGACCACGTAATAGCTTAGATAAGATGAAAGTAACAAGATGAGTCGAAAGTTTTACAAAAATACAGAAGCAGCTTATTGGTTCCTCAACTTATTTTCTAAACAAAACGAGAATTGGAGTTAACAACGACTTCCCCCGACTCTTATTCCAAACACACCCCAACTACTTTCTAGTATAAATTAATTTTAATTACTTTGAGTTATTATTTATTAATTAATTATATAATTTTTTCGTTAAATCTAAGAATTTCGTTCAAATTTCAAACATAAAAACCTATCAAACAAACACAAACTTTTAACTACGACATAGTAATCATCTTATATATCCAAACACAAACATTTATCCTAGATATTTAAATTCTAGGTTTTTGCCCCAATTACTTCATCAACTTAGATTGCAGGATGTTCTTTTAATTCCTTTTGGTTTGGGGAGGTAAATCCTTGTCCCTTTCCCATTCACGCTGTAAAGTAGTTTTTTAAAATGAAATGGTTGTTGTTTCTCATTAAAAAAAAACTAATAATAAATACATAAATAATATGGGCCCATCGTATCATATCCAAAACCTTAAAAAGTCATTGGATTTCTTTTGGATTTCAACCTTTTCTTTTACGACCTCTTTTGTAACTTCTCACCGTACCAACGACTGGAGATCTAATATACTTTACTTGCTATTGAGAAACTTAAAATAAGTCAAAATATATTGGAAATAGAGAATGAAAATTTGAGGTTGCACACAAACCTTTAACTTATCAAAACGAGTGATAATACGTTTCCCAGTTTTTTGTTGATGCAGCAATCAATTTTGTTCATTTAGGAGTTTGTTTTTCTGCCGATCCATTGCCCATTTGTCTGACATGGTGTACTCTAGAGACATCGGCAAATCAGATGGCACTGACTTACCATCGTCCCATAGTATTTAGGTTGCCATTTTTTCCTTCATCGATACATGCCACTTTTTGCACTTCTGTGATGCATCTGGATTCAGACTCTGACACATGCATATTATCTACAATATAAATCCATGACATTCAATAAGAACAATTCAACTTATCTGAGTTAAAGTTTTGCAAAAAGAACTCACCATCAGATGCAAGATTTGTGATCACACTAGATCTCTAGAGGGCATTGCAACATGGTACTGATCATATGTCCCAGGGATAGGCTTCCACATAAACCATTGTTGTTCCAAACAATGTGCAACTGAGTAGATACACATTCTTCCTAAAAACTACCAGCTCATGTTGACTAGCCACAACTGGTAGACTTCCCCTAAACCTCATTTGTGCTTCCAAGTCTTGTCAAGTCAACTGTTTCAGGGTTCATCGGCTTGCTTATACCCGCTCGAGCAGTGGCTTGATGATTGCTATTTTCCAGATCCTCAACAAGATTGTTTGCAGTTAAACCCCCCATTGTAATTGAAAAGTCAGGCGTATGTCATCCAGAGGTAAGGCATGTTTGAGCACTTGTTTTTTCCCCCAAACCATCAACCTCTACCTTTCTTACTTCTATTTGAATAGAATAATCAAAAGGTGTACCCTTATTTTCCTCCACACTCCTATTATCTACATCTTTCAATGAATCAAACTCAAAGATTCTTCCATCAGATACGGCGGCTTGGGCCACCATACTTGTTTCCCTTCCAGCATCCAATTTTCCAGATGGTATACTGCCTTCATTGGAACTACTGGCCTCATTAGCTCTGGGGTCAACATCTTCGTGAAGCCTCTCTACATTTGGCATTTTAGTTACTTAATAAAACATGATGCATTATAGTAATAAATAAAATATATAAATAAAAATAATAAAGGTGACCTACCTTCTTTAGGAAATTTATTCCACATGGCAATTTCAAGATACAGTTTCTTTAGCATCAAACCATTTCTGGACAAAAAACAAATATGAAACATGTAAGTATTTTTTTATTTTTTTATTTTTTTTCAAACGAAACAACTTTTTATTAATTTTGAAAAATAAAGAGGCAGAACAAAGAATAAAGAATAACATGTTCACTGGTCGACAAAAATCTAGAGAGTAACGCATGAACTTGCAAAACAGATTCACTTATTAAAAAAATATTAAAAAAAAAACCCCATATAGTCATATCACGGTAACTACCTACTGTTCGGTTGAAGAATAGTCCATCTGAGTTCCACCCGTCAAATGAAGGCGTGATGCCCTCAAAAGCTTCAATATCAAAACCACGTTGGTTGATGACAGTCCCTGTGGCTCTAAATAAAACAAATTCAGTTAGCAGAACGGAAGGGAATTTGATGACATGAAATTATAAACAAAATAAAAGCAACAATTGTAAGGAAAATAATGTTAACTAAAACATGAAACAATTATTTTTTACCTCGAAATTACTTGTTATGGCATCGAATGCTCTTTCCCAATAGATTTCATGTGTTGCAGTTTCTGAAACTCACAGAATATTGAAATCATACATATGAAAATTCCATTAAATAGTTGATTGAGCAAACGAAATAAAAATTAAAAGATTCCTTACACACCACATACAAGTTCAAAGCTTATTTTTGTTGGGTCATCACCAGATGCTTGAATATTTTTGTGCAAAAATTTCTCTGCCTCCAATTCAACATTTTTTGAGGTTGCCATCTTGCTAAGGTAGCAACCTACAATGTGAAATTTTGGTAAGCACGACAACGTATAAAAGTACAACCTTAACTAAATCAAACAGACAATACAACCAACAGAGCGATCTTACAACAAATAAACTAAAAAAACAAAAGAAAATGCACGCCCCATCATATGGTGTTAAGTTATACTCATTTTTTTCTTCGATGGACCCAACTAATGATAATTGAAAAGAAATCGGGCTCAATAGCACGAAGGGCACGCAAAAATGTACAGGGTAAACTAATAATACTCATAATTATCCTCCAAAACAACCATGCTAGATACTTTCATAAAACATTTCAAATAACAACACCCATAATACTATAACTACAACTAAATTACAAACCACCACCTTTGTCAATCCATTCAAGCATATGAAATACATAACAAGCGTTACAATGTTGTAATTCTGACAAAAATTAGTCAAAAAAGAGAAAGAAGAAGAAAAATGTTTTATATCAAATGGAAGTGACTTCCAAGTTGTAAAATAAATTTTATAAGAGTATTAACCTATCGTATACCACTGAAGAAGAAAATGTGCACAACACCTGATACGAGATCCATGGAGACATTGGGAGCTGATGAGGAACTACATGGAGAACTCTTGCAAGATTTTGAAGAAATTATCAAGCCCTTAAGATAACGATGCAGCTGGATTTGCCACCTTCTCGTATAGTGTCCAAGACGATGCACACAACTATGTTTCAACTGTTATGACTAGACAATATTACAACAATACAAAACGAAGTCAATCAATAGTTCCTCAACTTATTTTCTGAACTATGTATTTTTACATTTGTTTTTAAAAGAGAAAAAGTGAAAAGGACAAGATGTAACAAGGAAATTAATAGGTTTAATGGTAGAGGCCATATTTCAACCCTCCTCGTAGTTTAAGAAAAGAATACATATAAATTAAAAGTTTAAAGACTGCTGCACAGTAACTTCCAAGTGCATTTTCCAAACAACTCACAACATGAGAATGTATCCTTTACTAACTTAACACTAACGTGTTTATCCAAAAAAGGAAAAAGAAAAGTTGTATTAGGTTACTTTAAACAATAGCTACACATTTGCTTGTACAAGTGTGAGGAAGACGTATAACGTAGGGAAACGTGCAAACCCAGGAAAACTAGATTTAATCTTTAATGTCTAAAGGTAATAAGGAGGCGATGGGTAAAGGCATGACAAAGAGACGTAAAGAAATAATTTAGTACAACCAAAAAAATAATAATAATAGATAACATAATGAAGAAGGAATTGCACCTTGAAGAGGGGATCAATATCGTCATCAATATCAAACCAACAAAAGTCACTAATACTTTTAGATGCCGTGGACAAAGTGATTTCCTTCTACGATTCGTAAAAACAAAGAAAATATTATACACTGCAATTTAACTTTTTATTTTAATAGCATTTTTTCCGAAGTTATTGAAAACAAATTAAAAGCGAATAGACCAATTAATCTACAAGTAGACAATTTCTTTTAAAAAGCATTTGGCTCTTAGGTAGATGCTTTGGTTGTTACTTCAGCACTATATTGGAAGCCTTATTTGTAAACAGGGAGTTTTCTCTCAACAAAGAATTTTTCAAGCTAGCTTTTTGCATTACACAAGCGACCATACTTCTTGAAGCTAGAGACGAGGATTCTAAGGAAATGACTAAATCAATGTCCATCTAAACCTTGTTCTACCGATATCCTAAGTGAGAATAATGGTACCCAAACATTTCAAACCAGTCACTCTCTCACCCTTTTTCCTATTAACTAGGTCCAAATATTGAACCGCCACGTATTTCCACAACATAGCCGTTCAACCGCCACAAATTCTACAAAGTGGCCACGCAAATTATGGGCAGAATTGTTGTCCATAGATTTATCTAGAAACCAACCTGATAGAACACTAGGCATCGAAGCGCAAACGTCTTCATGGAATGTAAATGCAAATCCAAAGAAGCATTATAGTCCCTAACCTGCCATAAACAGAACAATGAATAAGACAAAATGACAAGATCCTTTCAAAATGAAATTCAAATTTTTTTATTGAAACTGATAGGAAATTCTTTGTTAATATATAAAAGAGTTATAAATAACTCAATGTACAAGAAGAATATACGAGAGTTACATAATCACAAAATTTCAAGAATTGATGTAGTCGCACCCAGAAAAAGACTACAGAAAAAGGAAAATCAAAAACTCCAGAAAACAAGCATTTTATATTTAAATACAGCAGGGTGTAGACAAAAAAACTACAAAGTAGAGAGATTAAATGACAGAAACAATAATTAGCTAACAATATGAAAATGAAAATGAAAATGTATTAGCTGAGTAAAGAAAATGGAAATATATTAGCTAAGTAATGAAGAAGAAAATGAATAAAGGAAACCGAAGATTTCAATCCAATAACTCTCTCACCCTTTTTCCTATTCGGTAGGTAGAAAAATAGAATTGTCACGTATTCGACAAAGTAGGCGTCCAGCCGCGACCTATTTCTTCAACTTGGTCGTGCCAATTCTGGATGGAAATGTTGTCCCTAGATTAATCTAGAAACCAACTTTATAGAATGCTAGGCATGGAAGCACAAACTTCTCTATGAAATCTCGATCCAAATCCAATGAAGCATCATGGTCCTTAGCCTACCATAAATAAAACACCGAATAAGACAAAATGACAAGATCCTTTCAAAATTTAGATGAATTAAGGCAATTGATTTTTGTACCCCTAATCCATATTCTCCGATAGTATGCTAGCAGGAAGCCCACAAATACAAAATCTCGATGTCGGCATTCTAAATTTTCATCCCAATAGAGAGGTCCTTGATAGTCTTCCTGCAACTATCGACCAGGTAATAGCTTAGATAAGATGAAAGTAACTAGATGAGGCGAAAGTTTTACAAAAATACTGCAGCAGCTTATTGGTTCCTCAACGTATTTTCTAAACAAAACGAGAATTGGAGTTAACAACTACTTCCCCCAACTCCTATTCCAAACATGCCCCAACTACTTTCTAGTATAAATTAATTTTAACTACGGTGAGAAGTTACAAAAGAGGTCGTAAAAGAAAAGGCTGAAATCCAAAAGAAATCCAATGACTTTTTTAGGTTTTGGATAACATATGATGGGCCCATATTATTTATGTATTTATTGCCCATTTCTTTGACATGGTGTACTCTGAAGACATCGGCAAATCCGATGGCACTGACTTGCCATCGTCCCATATTATTTAGGCTGCCATTTTTCCCTTCATCGATACATGCCAGATTTTGCACTTCTGTGATGCATCTGGATTCAGACTCTGGCACATGCATATTATCTACAATATAAATCCATGACATTCAATGGGAACAATTCAACTTATCTGAGTTAAAGTTCTGCAAAAAGAACTCACCATCAAATGCAAGATTTGGGATCACACTAGATCTCTAGAGGGCATTCCAACATGGTACTGATCTTATGTCCCAGGGATAGGCTTCCACCTAAACCACCGTTGTTCCAAACAATAGGCTTCTACCTAAACCACCGTTGTTCCAAACAATGTGCAACTTTGTAGATACACATTCTTCCTATCAACTACCGCCTCATGCTAACTAGCAACCACTGGTAGACTTCCCCTACAAACCTCATTTGTGCTCTCAAGTCTTGTCACGGCAATTGTTTCAGGGTTCATCGGCTTGCTTATACTCGCTCCAGCAGTGGCTTAATGATTGCTATTTTCCAGATACGCAACACGATTGTTTGTAGTCAAACCCCCCATTGTAATTGAAAAGTCATGCGGATGTGATTCAGAGGTCAAGCATGTTTGAGCACTTGTTTTTTACCCCATACCATCAGCCTCTGGCTTTCTTATTTCTATTTGAATAGAATAATCAGAAGGTGTACCCTTATTTTCCTCCACACTCCTATTATCTACATCTTTAAATGAATCAACCTCAAAGATTCTTTCATCAGATACAGCGCCTTGGGCCACAATACTTATTTCCCTTCCAGCATCCAATTTTCCAGATGGTATAGTGTCTTCATTGGAAATACTAGCCTCATTAGCTCTGGGGTCAACATCTTTTTGAAGCCTCTCAACATTTGACATTTCAGTTACTTAATAAAACCTGATGCATTATAGTAATAAATAAAAATATATAAATAATAATAATCAATGTGACCTACCTTCTTTAGGAAATTTATTCCACATGGCAATTTCAAGATACAGTTTCTTTAGCATCAAACCATTTCTGGACAAAAAAAAAAAATGAAACATGTAAGTATTTTTTTTTTTTTTTTTTTTGCAAACGAAACAACTCTTTATTAATTTTGAAAAATAGAGATGCAGAACAAAGAATAAAGAATAACATGTTCATTTGTAGAAAAAAATCCAGAGAGTAACGCGTCAACTTGCAAACCAGATTCACTTATTAAAAAATATTAAAAAAAAAAAAACCCATATAGTCATATCACTGTAACTACCTACTGTTCGGTTCAAGAATAGCCAATCTGAGTACCACCCGTCAAATGAAGGTGTGATGCCCTCAAAAGCTTCAATATCAAAACCACGTTGGTTAATGACAGTCCCCATGGCTCTAAGTAAAAGAGGTTCAGTTAGAAAAACGGAAGGGAATTCGATGTCAGGAAATTATAAACAAAATAAAAGCAACAATTGTAAGGAAAATAATGTTCACTAAAGTATGAAACAATTATTCTTTACCTCGAAATTACTTGTTATGGCATCGATTGCTCTTTCCCAATAGATTTCATGTGTTGCAGTTTCTGAAACGCACAGAAGATTGAAATCATACATATAAAAATTCCATTAAACAGTTGATTGAGCAAACGAAATAAAAATTAAAAGGTTCCATACAAACCACATACAGGTTCAAATCTTATTTTTGTTGGGTCATCACCAGATGCTTGAATATTTTTGTGCAGAAATTTCTCTGCCTCCAATTCATCATTTTTTGAGGTTGTCATCTTGCTAAGGTAGCAACATACAATGTGAAATTTTGGTAAGCACGGCAACGTATAACAATACAACCTTAACTAAATAGAACAGACAATACAACCAACAGAGCGATCTTATTACAAATACTCTAAAAAGAACAAAAGAACATGCACCAAAACAACCATGCTAGATACTTTCATAATACATTTCAAATAACAACACCCATAATACGATAACTACAACTAAATTACAAACCACCACCTTTGTCAAACAATTGAAGCATATGAAATAGATAACAAGCGTTACAACGCTGTAATTCTGACAAAAATTGGTCGAAAAACAGCACGAAGAAGAAAAATGTTTTGTATCAAATGGAATTGACTTTCAAGTTTTAAAATAAATTTTATAAAAGTATAAACCTATCGTATACCACTGAAGAAGAAAATGTGCACCACACCTGATATGAGATCCATGGAGACATTGGGAGCTGATGAGGAACTACATGGAGAACTCTTGCAAGATTTTGAAGAAATTATCAAGCCCTCAAGATAACGATGCAGCTAGACTTTCCACCTTCTCGTATAGTGTCCAGGACGATGCACACAACTGTGTTTCAACTGTTATGATTAGACAATATTACAACAATACAAAACGAAGTCAATCAATAGTTCCTCGACATATTTTCTGAACTATGTATTTTTAAATTTGTTTTTAAAAAGAAAAAGTGAAAAGGACATGATGTAACAAGAAAATTAATAGGTTTAATGGTAGAGGCCGTAGTTCAACCCTGCTTATAGTTTAAGAAAAGAATACATACAAATTAAAAGTTTAAGGACTGCTGCACAGAAACATCCAAGTGGATTTTCCAAACAACTCTCAACATGAGAATGTATCCTTTACTAACTTAACACTAACATGTTTATCCAAAAAAGGAAAAAGAAAAGTTGTATTAGGTTACTTTAAACAATAGCTACACATTTGCATGTACGAGTGTGAGGAAGACGACATAACGTAGGGAAACGTGCAAACCCAGGAAAACTAGATTTAATCTTCAATGTCTAAAGGTGATAAAGAGGCAATGGGTAAAGGCATGACAAGAATACGTAAAGAAATAGTACAACCAAAAATATAATAATAATAGATAACATAATTAAGATGGAATTACACCTTGAAGAGTGGATCAATGTTCTCATCAATATCAAACCAACAAAAGTCACTAATCCTTTTAGATGCCGTGGACAAAGCGATTTCCTTCTGTGATTCGTAAAAACAAAGAAAATATTATATACTGCAAATTATTAAATTTGTCAAACGGGCTTAAGAAAAATAATTTTTTTAATTTTAATAGCAATTTTTCCGAAGTTATTCCAAACACATTAAAAACAAACAAACCAATTAATCTAGAAGTAGACAATTTTATTTAAAAAGCATTTGGCTCTTGGGTAGATGCTTTGGTTGTTACTTCAGCACTATATTGGAAGCCTTATTTGTAAACAGGGAGTTTTTCTCTCAACAAAGAGTTTTTCAAGCTAGCTTTTTGCATTACACTGGCGACCATACTTCCTGAAGCTAGAGACGAGGGTTCTAAGGAAATAACTAAATCAATGTCCATCTAAACCTTGTTCTACCGATATCCTAAGTGAGAATAATGGTACCCAAACATTTCAAACCAGTCACTCTCTCACCCTTTTTCCTATTAAGTAGGTACAAAAAGTGAACCGCTGCGTATTTCTACAACATCGACATTGAACCGCCACAAATTCTACAATGTGGCTGTGCAAATTTTGGGCAGAATTGTTGTCCATAGATTTATCTAGAAACCAACCTGATAGAACAGTAGGCATCGAAGCGTAAACTTCTTCATGGAATTTATAGTCCCTAACCATAAACACAACAATGAATAAGACAAAATGGCAAGATCCTTGCAAAATAAAATTGAATTATTTTTATTGAAACGGGTACGAGATTCTTTATTAATATATAAAAGAGTTATAAATAACTCAACGTCCAAGAAGAATATACGAGAGTTACATGATCACAAAATTTCAAGAATTGTTGTAGTCGCACCAAGACATCTCAACTAGGTTTACACCACTTAGTGACCTTATCAATTCCGGTAGGAAACAAAGACTATAGAAAAAGGAAAAACAAAAACTCCAGAAAATAAGGCAAAATGGTGTATCTTTATCTATGTCGTGGCTTGTACGGAGTTAAGTACAGCAAGGTGTAGACAAAAAAACTACAAAGTAGAGAGATTAAATGACAGAAACAATAATTATCTAACAAAATGAAAATGAAAATGAAAATGTATTAGCTAAGTAATGAAAATGGAAATGAATTAGCTAAGTAATGAAGAAGAAAATGAATAAAGGCAACCGAACATGTCAATCCAATAACTCTCTCACCCTTTTTCCTATTCGGTAGGTAGAAAAATTGAACCGCCACGTATATCGACAAAGTAGGCGTCCAGCCACGACCTACTTTTTCAACTTGGCCGTGCAAATTCTGGATAGACATGTTGTCCCTATATTCATCTAGAAACCAACTTGATAGAATGCTAGGCATGGAAGCACAAACTTCTCTATGGAATCTCGATCCAAATCCAATGAAGCATCATGATCCTTAACCTGCTATAAATAAGACACCGGTTAAGACAAAATGACAACATCCTTTCAAAATTTAAATGAATTAAGGCAATTGATTACTATACTCCTAATCCATATTCTCCGATAGTGTGCTTGCAGAAAGCCCACAAATACGTAAACTCGATATCAGCATTCTAAATTTTCAACCCAATAGACAGGTCCTTGATAGCCTTCCTGCAACTATCGACCAGGTAATAGCTTAGATTAGATGAAAGTAATAAGATGAGTCGAATGTTTTACAAAAATACAAAAGCAACTTATTGGTTCCTCAAATTATTTTCTAAACAAAACGAGAATTAGGGTTAACAACTCTTTTCCCCGACTCCTATTCCAAACATACCCCAACTACTTTCTAGTATAAATTAATTTTAACTACTTTGAGTTATTATTTATTAATTAATTATATAATATTTTCGTTAAATTTAAGAATTTCGTTCAAATTTCGAACATAAAAACCTATCAAACAAACACAAACTTTGAACAACACCCCTTAGCGACCTCATCAATTCCGGTAGGAAACAAAGACTACAGAAAAAGAAAAAACAAAAACTCCAGAAAATAAGCCAAAATGGTTTATCTTTATCTATGTCATGGCTAGTACAGTGTTAAGTACAGCAGGGTGTAAAAAAAACAATAAAGTAGAGAGAGTAGATGACAGAAACAATAATTAGCTAAGAAAATGAAAATGAAAATGTATTAGCTAAGTAATAAAAATAAAAATGAATTAGCTAAGTAATGAAAAAGAAAATGATAAAGGCAACCGAATATTTCAGTCCAATAACTCTCTCACCCTTTTTCCAATTCGGTAGGTAGAAAAATAGAACCGCCACGTATTTCGACAAAGTAGGCTTCCAGCCGTGACCTATTTCTTCAACTTGGCCGTGCAACTTCTGGACAGAAATGTTGTCCCTAGATTCATCTTGAAACCAACTTGATAGAATGCTAGGCACGGAAGCACAAACTTCTCTATGGGATCTCGATCCAAATCCAATGAAGCATCATGGTCCTTATCCTGCAATAAATAAGACAACAAATAAGACAAAATGACAAGATCCTTTTAAAATTGAAATGAATTAAGGCAATTGATTATTGTACCCCTAATCCATATTCCCCGATAGTGTGCTAGCAGGAAGCTCACAAATACAAAAACACAATGTCGGTATTCTAAATTTTCAACTCAATAGACATGTCCTTGATAGTCTTCCTGCAACTATCGACCAGGTAATAGCTTAGATAAGATGAAAGTAACAAGATGAGTCGAAAGTTTTACAAAAATACATAAGCAACTAATTGGTTCCTCAACTTATTTTCTAAAAAAAACGAGAATTGGAGTTAACAACTCCTTTCCCCCCCACTTCTATTCCAAACATGCCCCAACTACTTTCTAGTATAAATTAATTTTCATTACTTTGAGTTATTATTTATTAATTAATTATATATTTTTTAAGTTAAATCTAAGAATTTCGTTCAAATTTCCAACATAAAAACCTATCAAACAAACACAAAACTTTCAACTACTAGGTTTTTGCCCCAATTACTTCATCAACTTAGATTGCAGGATGTTCTTGTAATTCCTTTTGGTTTGGGAAGGGAAATCCTTGTCCCTTTCCCATTCACGTTGTAAAGTGGTTTTTTTTAATGAAATGGTTGTTGTTTCTCATAAAAAAAATTAATAATAAATACATAAATAATATGGGCCCATCATATCATAACCAAAACCTAAAAAAGCCATTGTATTTCTTTGGGATTTCAGGCTTTTCTTTTCCGACCTCTTTTGTAACTTCTCACCGTACCAACAACAAGTTTTCCGTTCTTTCTTATAGAAATATAAAACAACACATGACTATAGATCTATATATTTTACTTGCATTGGTAAACTGAAAATAAGTCAAAATACATTGGAAATAGAGAATGAAAATTTAAGGTTGCAGACAAACCTTTAACTTATCAAAACGAGTGATTATACGTTTCCCAGGTTTTTGTTGATGCAGTAACCAATTTTTGCTTATTTAGAAGTTTCTTTTTCTGCAGATATTGCCCATTTCTCTTACATGGTGTACTTTGGAGACATCGGCAAATCAGATGGCACTGACTTTTCATCGTCCCATAGTATTTAGGCTGCCATTTTTCCCTTCATCGATACATGCCACTTTTTTTCACTTCTGTGATGCATCTGTATTCAGACTCTCGCACATGCATATTATCTACAATAAAAATCCATGACATTCGATAAGAACAATTCAACTTATCTGAGTTAAAGTTTTGCAAAAAGAACTCACCATGAGATGCAAGATTAGGGATCACACTAGATCTCTAGAGGGCATTACAACATGGTACTGATCATATGTCCCAGAGATAGGCTTCCACCAAAACCACTATTGTTCCCAACAATGTGCAAATGCGCAGATACTCATTCTTCCTATCAACTACCTGCTCATGCTGACTAGCAACCTCCGGTAGACTTCCCCCACAAACCGCATTTGTGCTTCCAATTCTTGTCCAGCAATCTGTTTCAGGGTTCAATGTCTTGCTTATACCCGCTCCAGCAGTGGCTTGATGATTGCTATTTTCCATATCCTCAAAAGGATTATTTGCTGTTAAAAACCCCCATTGTAATTTAAAAGTCAGGCGGATGTGATCCAGAGCTCAAACATGTTTGAGCATTTGTTTTTTCCATCATAACTTCAGCCTCTGCCTTTCTTACTTCTGCTTGAACAGAATAATCAGAAGGTGTACCCTTATTTTCCTCCACACTCCTATTATCTACATCTTTCAATGAATCAACGTCAAAAATTCTGCCATTAGATACAACATTTGGGGCCACCATACTTGTTTCCCTTCCAGCATCCAATTTTCCACATGGTTTAATGCCTTCATTGGAACTTCTGGCCTCTTTACAACATTAAGAATTAGCTCTGAAATCACATCTTTGTGAAGCCCTTCTACATTTGGCAATTCAGTTACTTAATAAAAACTGATTTATTATAATAATAATTTAAAATATATAAATAATAATAATAAAGGTGGCGTACCTTCTTTAGGAAAATTATTCCCGATGGAAATTTCAAGATGCAGTTTCTTTAGCATCAAACCATTTCTGGACAAAAAAAAAAATGAAACATGTAATTCAAACAAACTACTAGAACAAAGAATAACATGTTCACTTGTAGACAAAAATGCGTGCAAACATGCAAACAAGATTCATTTATTATAAAATATTTAAAAAAAAACCATATAGTCATATCACTGTAACTACATATTGTTCTGTTGAAGAATCTCCCATCTGAGTTCCACCGGTCAACATGAGGCGTGGTGCCATCAAAACTTCAATATCAAGACCATGTTGGTTGAAAACAGTCCCCATGGCCCTAAATAAAACAGGTTCAGTTGGCAAAACGGAAGCGAATTTGATGGCAGGAAATTATAATCAAAATAAATGAAACAATTATAAGGAAAATAATGGTGACTAAAGTATGGAGCAATTATTCTTTACCTTGAAATTACTTGTTATGGCATCGAGTGCTCTTCCCACTAGATTTCATGTGTTGCAGTATCTGAAACTCACAGAAGTGCGAAATCATACGTGTGAAAATTCCATTATACTGTAGATTGAGCAAACAAAATGAAAATTAAAAGATTCCCTACACACCACATACAGGTTCATAGCTAATTTTGTTGGCTCATCACCAAATTCTTGAATATGTTTGTGCAGAAATTTCTCTACCTCTAACTCAACATTTTTTAAAGTTGTCATCTTGTCTAAGGTAGCAACCTACAATGTGAAATTTTGGTAAGCACGACAAAGTATAAAAATACCAACTAACTAAATAAAACAAACAATACAACCAATAGAGTGGTCTTATTACAAATACACTAAACAAAATAAGGAAAATGCACGCCCCATCATATGGTGTTAAGTTATACTCATTTTTTTCTTCGATGGAACCCAAATAACAAATGATAATTGAAAAGAAATCGGCTTCAATAGCATGAAGGGCATGCAAAAATGGACATGGAAAACAAATAATACTCATAATTATCCTGCAAAACAACCACGCTAGATACTGTAACGCCCCGGATTTTCAAACCTTAACCCAAGGTCGTTACTTAAGAAAAAATCATTTAAATTCATTTTTAAAGACAAAGACAAAACAAAACAAACATTTTAAATAAATCCAAGTGTAGTAACA
>JBBPDJ010019772.1:0-23408 GCA_037974625.1 Cucumis cinereus | reverse complement strand
CTTTGGTTTAAATCAAACAGTAGTTAAAATCTACTGTGATAACCAAAGTGCCATTCATTTATCCAAAAACCCACAATGTCACACAAGAACTAAACATATAGATATTAAATATCATTTTGCTCGTGATAAAATTGAAAGTGGAGAAGTTCAAGTTCTCAAGGTACATACCTCTAAGAATGCAACAGATATGTTGAAGAAGCCTGTCCCTAAGCTCAAGCTCTTGAAGAGTTTGGAGCTGGTCGGCTTCAACTTACCTGAAACAAGGTAGTATTGGTCAGAATTGGAAGGACTTGAAGCTCATTTGCGTTGGATTCAAGGTGGAGAATTGAAAAAAACAGTGACTCCAACTATTATTTTCTTTTATTTTTTTATTTTTAAAAACAGTTGTAACTGATTCTGGTATGATTTATAAATACCTAAAATCAGATCTGTTATTCTTAAGGAAAATAAAATAGAGAAAAATAGAGAGCAGAAATTAGAGTTGTAAAAGGAGTACTTATCTGTGAAGAACTTCAAGAAATTATCCTTCCCGTGGACGTAGACATTTTTGTCGAACCACGTACATCATCGTGTTCATTTTTCTCTTCTCTTTACTTTACCATACTTGCATGTTGATAATCGTTACAACAACTATCAAAATTGTCATTGTTAAACAGAAGAAGGCTTAAGAAGGAAAGGTTTGAAATAGAGATGATTTTATGGATCTGAGAACAAAAGGGAAATATTTCATTTCACAAAAAAATTGAATTCAGAACAAGAAGAAAGAAGGCTGCTACACTTCAACCCTAATACTCGTTCTTCAAAGTGGTTGACGACGTGGCACCATATCCTCCATTCATCTCACCTACCACATATAATTGAGCTTTCTTTTCCTGTATCAATTTGTTTATAATTTGGGTCTGAAAAACAAATAAACCCAACCAAAATTGTCATTTAACAACGTAAAAAATGCGTCACGAAGAGATTTCGTGCACATATTTTGCGTCCTTGTATCCACTGTCAAAATAGAGGTTTTAACGACACCGGCAAAAAAACGTCGTTCTTTGACCGTTCATGACACTTATTTTGTGTCGATGTTTACTCTTTCATGTCATTTTAAACATATCATAGTTAATTGGTCCTTGACAGAAAAAAGGTGTCATCATTGAGGTCCAATTTGGATATTTTCTGTCAATTATATGCTATACATGACACATTATTTGTGTCACGCTTTTATGTTCAGTAACTTTAAATTAGTGTCAATATATGTGCAATGATAACAATTTATTTGTGCTACAAATTGGTTTAGGATGACTATATTTTAATTTTCTGATTTCTGTCAAGAAATAACAGTTGACGACAATTAATTGTAATTGTCGTTATTAAGAAAATAGTGCGAGCAAAGTCATCATCAAATTGAAAAATCTTCGGTATATTCATAATGAAGCGTCAATTTACATTTCGAAGTAAATATTTGTCCTTAGTATATAACTACTCTACCGTCTATAATGAATTAAATGGAAACTTAATCTTAAAAAAGTACAACTTCACATATCTATCGTGCAGTGCATCTACACTCGAGAGTTCCGTCGAAAACCTGAAATATTGATACAAATTAAACATTAATCACAAATTTGGTCATGTACAACTATTACTTACAACAACTTCACATGTCAACAACTACTTTCATCTCATACCGCAACTTTGACAATTCTTGGTTATTTTTAGACAAAAGAAAAAAATACTCAACCAATACTTATAAAAAAAACTCATTAAATAGAGAGAAGTAACAAAACCCAAGCAAAGTAGAAACATAAACAAAAACTCAATCAAAACCCAAGAAAAGTAAGCTCATGAAATAGAAAGACTATACAAGAAGAAACCTAATTTATTTGGCAAAATGTATAAACATAAACACAAAAGAAAAAAAAATTATAGACAACTAACATACAAACAAGTAGTCTTCATCTTAAGAGCAAAGTATAGCAACACTAATAAATTAAAAGGTTCACCAAATTGATCAAGAAAGCGTAAATAAACTTTAGAACCCAAGCAAGTAACCATCAAATTTACAATCAATAAATAAGAATTATAAATAAACACATAAGCACATTAACTTATCAACATAAATTGAACTCAAACCACTTTTAACTTAAAATAATAAATTTACCGAAAATTACTTGAGATCGAGCTGAAAAATGCATAAACATAAATATGAAAAAATGCTTATAAACAACAAAATGAATGTCAAAAAGTAAAAATAAAAAAAAAATTGAAACACTTACTTATTTGCTAGAATGAGTGCGAAGAACTCATAAAGTGCTCTTCAACTATTTGAAATATTTCTGAAACAATGAAAAGAATGTCATAAAGTCAAACCTCTCACTTTGAAATTAGGGACAATACTCTTATTTGTTTGAACCCAGTTTGAACCTACAGTCAACAATTCTCAAGTGTTAGGGACAATTCAAAAACAAGGTAATCTAGTTCAAAATGATTCAAAATGGGGCAAATACTTTCTAAACTTACCTAAACAATCCCAAAACGTTATTACTTTCGATGCACGTGTTTTCGATGCGCTACTAAAAACTAAATTTCTTGTAGTGATTTTTTTTACTATGAAAAAAAAAGAGAAAGAAATTATATGCATGGGATGAAGTGCAAGGACCTAGCATATATTGTATACCAACCTAGCCATTGCCTCAATGAACAATATACTGAATTCTTGATTTGCTTCAGCACAAGTCCACAAATTCTTGCCATGAGCAATCTCAAATGACAAAATTCCATGATGAATGAGCAATAATCTCAAGATGCGGTAAAGGAGAGAAGCAGGGCAATTTAAAATAGAGGATAAGTGTGACAATGTATTCTAATTCAATGACAAATCTATAAATTTAGTGAAGGAGGCACAAGTACACATATAAATTTAGTTTTAGATGCATCAATATAATGAAGATATATAAAAAGTGAACATAACTAACTAACACACGAACAATGACAAATATTCCACAACCTTAAAACCTTCACCTTGTTGGCTTCAATTGCTCAAGAATATACCTTCTTCCTCATTAAATTTACATTTATTGAAATAATTACTTGAAACAAAAACTTTGTGACTTGAGAATTCTTCAAACACTTGGAACATGAAGCACTTGAACAAACATTCCACAACTTTTGAAGTCTACAACTTGGCTTCGATTGCTCAAGAATATATATTGTTCGAGAATATATATATATATATATATATATATAGTTTATTTATGCCATAACTATCATGCAATTACAATAGAACTCAATATAAACCATAAACAAACTTATCAACTCAAGTTTGTAAGCATATCAAAACTAAGAGAAAAAACTAAAAGAACTAAAATTGTTTAACTCAATTTTTAATTATCAAAAGAAACTTATGAAATAAGCACAACATTTGTCAAAGTAATAAAACCTAATACTAAACACATATAATTAAACATAACAAACACTAGAAAAAGCATTGAGACATATTTTTCTCTACACATCATATTTCCTTCTTACACATCATATTTCCATCTCTTTTTCTCAAAGTTTCATCTCATAGCCATGGAATCTCCTTTGACCTCAATTTCTTAATTCGAAGAAACAAAAATCAAAGAAAAATGAACTAAATGCTTCATTGAGGCATTTCATCAAACTCGTTGTAAGTAATTGGAACAAACATAATATATTTCAAATCCATAGTTTAAGAAAAAAAATAATGGAATCTAGTTCAAGGTTCGATTTTCTAATTGGAACAAACAAAAATCAAAGAAAAAACAACCACAAGCATCTTTAAAGCATTGAATTGAAACTGTTGGATTACGTAAACCAAATTCAATAAAAGTTTTAACTCCTACTTCATACTCCCTAGACATCCTATTTTCTATCATCCATGATTTGTCCATTGTAAAAAATACTCCCTAGATAGTTGTTTCACACACCTATTTACAACAAACATAGTCACAACCAGTCCCTTAAACTAAATTGACAACCTAAACATAGCGACGTATTGACAAACCAATTTGCTCAATGTTACCAAGATGGAGATGAGAGTTTTTACTTAATTAATAAGTATACTAGTTTAATAACAGGATTGACATGACACAAACCTTAGTACAAAAGTAACAATTTAGCAAGTACGTAGCCATATACAGGGCACAAATTATAATAGACATGTCAATGTTTTAAAGCGTGCAATCATTTCCATAAACATCATATAATTCAAATCCATGGTATACGAACAAATAATTATACAATATGGTTTAAAGTTCGATTTTCTATTCGAACAAACAAAAATCAAAGAAAAAACAACAAAATGTTTCATTGAGGCATTTCATCAAACACATTATAACCTATGTGATCAGGCAAAGTGTTCGACATGCTTTTTGACACAAACGTTTAATAAATTTACCTATCTAGTTTGCCAAGGTGAATTGAGTGGAGGCAATGCAAAGAAAGCGAAGAAATCCAAAGTGGACAAATGGATTGTGGTCTCTAATATTGCACGGCAACAGAGCTTTTGCGTGATTCTTAATGGAGACGAAGCCAGGCGGACTCAGGGTTGAAGCGACGTCGAACGTTGAAGCTTCGTTCCGAAGTGCATGGAACACTAACAGTGGGCCTGGCGGACGGTTAACACAAAGAAGCTTGGGGTGTTGGGCGAAAGAAGGAAATAGCTTCGGGCAGAAGGTGAAAAAAGAATTGGGCGTGGGATTTTTTTTAATTTAAGGGAAAAAGGTAAAAAAATTAATGGAAAAAGATGACACATTTTTTTCGTCGTCTATTCGTGACGCAAAAAAAGCATCACGAATTTTTGAAAATCCAAAAATTTCCGTCATTTCCCACCAAAAACGCAGTTTTGAGAAAAGACGACACTTTTTTCTTTCCCCCTTCTCATTTTCACTGTTCAAGTTTCATTGTAGGTGACTTTTCTTATAGTGATTCCTCCCACGTGTTATACACTTACAAAGGAAATTAAAAAAAATCAATGAATTTTCTAAGTTTTTTACTTTTATTTTTCTTTGTGACATTTTATCAAACACTTGATTCATGTGAGGGGTGGTACAATTAAAACAGTGAGGTCAAAACCTGCAGCATCACAATGAGTTTGTAGTATAAGAAATTAAAGAGAGAAGTGAAAAAGAGAGAAAGAAAAAGATTTAACTTTTTGTGATTCCCTAATTACCAGTTCAATTTTGTCGGAGTGAAAAGCAAAAGCAAACTCAAAAATTGAAACTAAACCTAAACCTATATGAGTTAATCGCATCGAAAAAAGTCCATTCGATATTAGATTCTTAGAGAAAGCATTTAAAATTGGTGGATTACGACGCATGCAAAGACGTTGAGAACAAGAATGTTGTAGTCATCGTGGGTTTGGATCGAAGCAGTCGTCGTCGCAGTTTTCAGATTGGGCACATTTTTCAAATGGGTCGAAGCAGACGTTGTCGATGCAGTCTGGGTCAGAGCAATCATCATCAGAGCGTTCTTAAAATCAGAGGACTGTCGTCGTTGTCGTGAGATTGAGTGTTCGTGAACGTTCTTCAAATGAGAGGACCCAACAGCCGTCGTCGTGAGATGGAGTCACTTCGTGAGCGTAGGACTATCGTGAGAAAGGAGGAAAAGATAGAAAGTAAAAATTTAGGATTTAGAAAAAAGTAAAGTAAAAAGGAAAAGTTGGGGGGAAAGTACATAATGAAATTATAATAATTTTACTTGACGGTTAAAACCCGTTAAGCCAAAAAAATTAAACTTGACAAGTAAAAATTGTTAAGGATTGAAAAAAATTTCAACAAAAAATAATAATTTTCCCCCTTTTCTTTATTCTTAACGGTTTTTAACTTTCTTGAAGGTTTTGTATAAAACCGTCAAGAATTGTAAATTTCAAAGTGTCAAGTAAAGTATTTTTTGTAGTAGTGAATAGATATCGTCCAAAAGGTTTTGTTGCTGAAGGTTATATAATAGAAGAAGCTGTTGAAATTTGTTCTGATTTCTTATAGGAAGTGGATCCTTTAGGGCTTGACACTCACAAGTCCCAAGACCATGTAAACAATTCAAATATTGGTAGGTCATTATCCATGGGAGTTTCCATTAAATCTGACCAAGAACTTTTAGATCAAGCTCATCAATATGTCTTAAAAAATACAATTGATATGCAACCATATACATAGTAAGTTTATTCATTTGCTTTATTTATTCTTTCATTAAGTTTTATCATGTAAATCTAACTACGTTATAATGTTTCAATGTTCACTACAAAGAAACACACATGAAGGCTTTGCAATTGCAATATCGAAGTAAGTCTAAAAATTAGTAATGGCTTTAAGAGGAGCATAACCTTTATACATTGTATACGATAAGAGGTATAGTGTTGAACTTGAAATGGGAATTCTCATAATAGGTAGCAACTGAGCTTGAAGTCCAAAATACTAGAGCTTCAGATAACTTGACATGGATTGCTCATGGCCCTCACCCTTTTGTTATTACACAAAATCATATGATAAGGATCGAAGTGTACAAAATCATGGAGTTAGTTTAGTTGAAAAACTAATGCACATGTCTAGTACTAAAGATAAAAATCTTGTCATTAGAGATATGTCCTCCTATGAAGTTATACAAGAGATATGGGAAACCAATTAAAATACGTTTAATGTTCATGTGTTTAAATGTGATTGGGTTGATAGCAATAGTGGTATTAGGATCGATGAACTCGGTTATGCCTTAGTTGATTTGCATAGAATAGGTCACAAGTCTGATTGCTTTGTACTAACAACCCAAGCAAGACAAGTGTTTTATGTTGAGGATCCAAGTGATGTTTGATGGTCAGTTGCGCTTACATCCACCATAAAGGGACTTTGAAGATAGATATAATGACAACAAACTTGGTGACACAACACTAAAGTGTCAAGGAATACTAAATGATATGTCGAGTCCAGATTTAAACAATGACTTGGATTAGGACATCTTTACATACGTTCGGTCAGATTGTGAAGGCACGTGGATACCGATATAATATTATTCTAGTGGATTTTATAATTTCTATCGTATTGTAATTTTCCCTTAAATTTATCATGTTATTCATTCCTTTTGAATTTTTTGTTTGCTAAAAACTTGTATATTCATTGCTAATTGTATCTTGAATTTCAATGTATTAGCCTTCGATTCATACACCACATGGATACTACAGCACTTGGAGTGGAGGATCCTAATGAAAAACTTATTGTTGCTGACTTGGATGCTACAATTTGAGTTGAGGATGAGAATGCACAACTAGTTAATGAAAAGGAAAGTCCCAAACGAAAAAAGAGACCACATGGAGCTACTATCATGTTTGATGTAACCCCCATTTGGAGTTTAGAAGACAAGAAGGTAGTACGATACAATAAAGACAGAGTACCAATTGGTGAGAATTGAGCGAAGTAGAAGTTTCTTATAGGGTCTTTCACACATTATCATGTTCTTATAACATATACGTTCTGGAAAGATTTACAGTATGGTAGAGGTATATATATAATTTTCATGTGTTTATCTTCATAGTATTGTTTATGTATGTATACTTTACGTAAGTACTTTTCTATATTTAGGTTGCATTCGTCATTGATCCAAGATCTAGAGGAACATTCTCCAAACTACAAGGATTTTGTTTCATTAGTTTAAGAGTTGGCTAACAACGAAATACATTATACCATATAAAGATGAACCGTAGCTAAGTTCCACCTAAAAACTATTTATTTATTGAGCAGAATCATTGGGAAGCCTTCGTAAGGTCAAGATTGTGTGAGACTTTTCAGGTATGAATAACATTTTTCATGTTCGATGTTTTAATATTTGTAACTTTCTTACTAACACTTTCTACATTCAAATGTAGGAAAAAAGACAACTGCAACAAGATAGGCAATCTAAGAACAAATACAACCATAGAATCGATGAAAGACTATGCGAATTTTATTGTGGAAATGGTAAAAATTAGGCTATGTTCTCACAATTATTAAGTTATTCAAAATATCTAACATTTTGTTTATAGGAATGTAGAAGAATAATAATTCAAATGAAGATGATTTCGATCGAGCCAACATGTGGATGAATGCTCAAATTAATAAGTAAGGAGAATATGTCAATGACGATGTTCAAAAAGTCATGAATAAAATAGTAAGACTACTTGTAAATTAGACATTTAATTAACCATATAGGACATGTAATATCTCTGACTCATTTATTCCATTTGTTTTTTTTTTTTAACAAAAGTATTAAAAAAAGAAGAGAAGATAAAAAAAAGAAAATAAAGAAAGAAAGAAAGAAGAGAGAAAAGAGAATTGAATTTTTAAACAAAATTGACTTTTTTTTTTTTTTTTAAGAAAAAGGAAATTTTAGAATGGAAGGCCGAAAGTCTCCCAAATTCTTCAATTGGATGCAGAATCAGTGGGGGTTAATTATTCCTTTAATGAAGTCTGAAGATGGCAGCTGGATGAGGAGGAGGAATTGATAAGGCCGAGAGTAAACGGTGGGTTCTTTTTATGTAATTTCTAAGAAGAATGAAAGGAAGAAATTGAGAGAAATTCATGAGGAAAAAGGGTGATATTTGGGAAGAAGATGTTCAAAAAAGAAAGAGGAAGCTCGAAGAATGCTTAATTTGAAAGAATTGTGGCCGGAAGAACCAAGAAAACGGAAAAGAAATTCTCGCCGGAGCTAAAGGACAGTGGTGAAGCATCTCAAAAATTTGAAGAAATTGAAAGGGTTAGAGGCCGAATTGGAGCTTCAAATTTGGTGGTAAGCTCAATTAAAGTTTCTTTATGATTATGTAAGGATTAATATAGGGCATAGCTAGCGAATTTAACCTTGGAAATCTTATAGTGAACTCATCAGAAAAACAGAGCGTGGAAAATTTTAGATCAAATTTTGAAGGATTGGGAGTATTTCAGACGACCAAACCTTGAGGTAAGAGATTTTAAGTTATAGGTAAATGTTTTGTAATAGTTAGAATGCATGATTTTGGCCGGAAAGAGAGAATTTAGACGCCGGAGTTGTCGCCGGAAGTAATCGGGTGAAATTGGGGGAAAATTTCCAGAAAATTTGAAAGGTTGAAGATGAAGAGGAAATTTTGTTTGTCATCTAATGTCCGTCATTAAAAGTAACTTAGGAAACAACATGGTCTGTCATGCTTTGCCCGTCATTAAAGGTAAAGACAAAATGCCTTTGGAATTGACACCCAACTAGGATAAAAATTCAAAATACCCCATTTAGCCATGGATGGTAGAAATTATGGAGAAATTTAACAAAGTTATTGGAAAAACTAGAAATAGTTTGTATTTTCGAAGTTTTTTTTTCGATCGAAAATAACATGTCTATTATGATTCATTTTTAGGGGAACCGACGATCGGAGAAATTTACAAACCAAGAAATTTCAATCAAGACAGTGAGTGACCTATAATTTTTAAATTATGATTTAAAGCATAACTATTATTGAATTGCCTCAAATATCTTCAAGTTTAATGATTTTACATATGTTAGTAAGCATGAGATAAAATCCTGAAATTAAATATATTTGAGGATAATTTCTATGATTTATGATTTTATATCTGTTAGTAAGCATGAGATAATGTATTAAAAATCCAAAGGTATTTTATTACTATTCCTATGAGTTTCGAGAATTTCAGTAAAAGTATGTTTTATCGTTTCCTTGAGACTAGTATAATGTGTGCACACTAAAGTGTATCATGGTTGGTGTTGAGTTTACTCCACAACAACAATACTATCGGGAGTGTTGGGCATGACTCACTACGACAAAGACATTGAGGGTACCGAACGTGTCCTACTACAACATAGATACATACATACATACATATATATATATATACATACATACATACATATATATATACATACATACATACATATATATATAACGAGTAAAAATAGTTAAGGCTAGTACCATGTAAACGTCATTATATTGTTCTCAGAAAATATTTATATAGTATGCTTATCAAACTTAGTCACTCACTAAGCTTGAGCTAACGTTTTCAAAATAATTCTATTTTCAGGTAGAGATCGTGATCCCAGAACTTAACCTACTGCTGCAAGTTTGCTGTCTAGTTTTGTAATTTTGTTGTATGTCGGGATCTTTACACATGCATTTTGTCTATAAGACCAAAGTGAAAAGTAAATTATTAACTAATTAAGTTTAAGTCGATGTAACTAATGTTTGAAGTTTAATGGCTTAAAACAATAGTTATAAACATATGTTTTGTTTTACCTGTTTTTCTTAAATTATTATTCATATTTAAAATTCTATTAGTCTAAGGTAGTAGCTGTCAGTAAATGTCGCGAAGATAAATGCGGTGTCTACTGACTTCGCAACATCCTTTAGATATTGAAAGTATTGTCTATGGGAGGGTGTAACAAGACATATAACTTAACTAAAACTTTTATCTTCTTAGGATGAGATCTCAATGAATAAGAATTTTTCATCCCCCAAAGCTCTCTCTCCCGATGATGTCTTAACTCAAGGATTGGGTACGAAAGACAATCATGGTTGTGTACGTAGGATCGTCAGGTATGCTAATCCTATGACTTACTTTCATTTAGTGAAAAAAAACATCTAAACACGTGGAGAAAATTCTAATTGAGAATGAAGCACTTCGGAAGCGTGTTCGCAAACTAGAAGCACATATTCACAATAATATGTCCAAACTAATATCTTGGCACGGACGTTGTTTGAAGCCAAATTTATTGAAGGAAATTGAATCCAAAAAAAAATCAAAGGGAAGTGTAAGTTGAAAGAGCAATCTTAAGAAAAAAAAAAAAGATGAAAGGGATGGATGTGGAATCACTAGAAAAGGTTAAAAGAAGATGAACGTGGAGGAGAATAAATCTGAAGGAAAAAAAGAAGAAGAAGAAGAAGAAGAGTAAGTTGGATGAACTTAAATTGCACGAGAAAAAAAAAGAGACCAAGGTGGAGGTGATCAACGTAAAATATAATGAAGTATATTTGGACATCTTTAAGGAAAGTGATTCACTAGTAAACTCAAATGTCTAATATTTATGTCTTATTTTTATGCATTTCTTTTGTGGTTTGGGTGTTGTTCTTGTTGGGTTTTATGGCCTAAAACCCGTAGATAGTAAATGTAATTTGTTGACCGTTATTAATAAATAGTTATTATTTTAGTTTTAATAAAGTGTTATTGATTATTTTTGTCTTATTAATCCAATTCCAATAAATTAACATCTTAAGCTAATTTATGAGTCTTGAATTGATGTGGAGATATACAAGAATTAATGTTCGAGGGATAAGGCTAGATACCTTATCCTTGTAACACTATGGATACGACCCACTTTGTATTTCATACAAACACAATGATCTAACGTGTTTGTGTAGGTGACACGTGAGTGGAGCTATCCTATGCAATGAGTTTGCATAAGACTGGACCACGAAATATTAACAAATAGATGTAACTCTGTTAACTAGTTAGGTTTCTGTTTCAATAGGATGGCCTAAGGAACTTAGTCTTAATCCTGAGTGTATTATGAACTCTTTTTCACGAGGAATTGTCCTTTGATTTGTATGGGTGACAATGGTCAGATTCCAGACTCAATAACCCTACCATTTTGGAGACAAGACCAAGTGAATAGCTGAAAACATAATCACACAAGATGGAATTCACTCATTCTCGATTTTAGGGTAAGTAGATGGGTGTTACCTTAAATGTTGCCTTCAGGACTTGAGCAAAAGGTCCTACCCTCTTTATGGCACGAGAGAGGTTTCTGTTTATTGGATGGACCATAAACAACTGGTTCATTAGAGAAGCATTGGTATTTAAGGACTAAGAAGTAACACATGGGTAAAATGGTAATTTGACCTAATAGGTATTACAAACACTTGTAAAGGATTAACTTGCTGTTATTGGTCTGTATCCGTGGAAACAGAAACATATCTACAGTGAGAAGAGTTCAGTTGTGAGTCTCTAGTGGAGTGTACACACAGTTAACGAATATTGATTAATGTGGTTAATGAATTTAACCAATTATTCTCATATCGTTGTAGCTTCTGATCTATATGTCAATTAGGTCCCTTCCTAACTCGTAGAGGATAATGAGGTTAATATATCTTTGATGTAATTTGAAATGTTCAAATTGACTTATAGAATTAATATAATGTATGATGATACATTACAATATAAAGTTATATTTTATAATATAAATTTTATTTTGGATATGATTCAAAATTAATTTATTAGAGAATAAAAAATTTGATAAGTTCAAATATATAATTTAATGTGAATTAGATTCATATTAAAACTATAGATTAAATTTAACGCGCAGATGCTACACATTAAAACTATAGGTTATGAGAGAATGATAGATGTGAATATGATTCATATATGAATTAAATTAAATATAAGAGTAATTAATTAATTGGAGAATTAATTAATAGTTTAGTTTAGTTATATTTAATTAAATTTGATTTAATTAAATTAAAAGTATAGCTTATGTGAGAGATATTCATCTAAATATGATTTAAATGAAATGATAATCAAATATGATTTAATGAATTATGAGTTAACTAATTGTTTAATTAATTAATTATTTTCATTTATTTTTAATTTAATTAAAATAAAAACTCCCTAATGAGAGAGTTATTTTTTTGAAAAACGTGAGATGCTCCCACATTATCCTAAAATCTCTCTAACCACTTCTTCTTCATCCTTAAGAAGAGAAAGAGGGAGAAAAGTTTTATAGAGGTGTAGTTGTAGAAGATCTGCATACGAAGAAGAAAATTCTCTCTATGCTTTTATTCTCCAAAAAATTCAAATTCCAAAAAGGTTCCTACAAACCTTAAGCCTCAATTGCTTAGAGGATAGGAAATGTTTTAAGTGGTGGTGGCCTCACATTTGGTGATTTATAGATTCAGAGTCGACAACAAAAGTAAGTTTCAATTTCTTCTCTGTAATTCTATTTTTCTTAAAAGCATGCTTAGCATTAAATATTAATTATACAGTAATTGTGTTTTATAGCTAATGTATTTGATTTTTTATTTTTCCAATTAAATTTGAGTAATAGATCCGTAAAGTCTTCCGTTGTGTAAGGGCTATTATCCCTTTCAGTTCTTGCATCAAGAGAAAGCCCCAACTAAAATGACTAAGAAAAAGGAAGTTATTTGTGAGTTGACATCGGTTTTGTCAATAGCCTTGAAGTCGATTCTTAAATACGTTGAGAAGGTGATGGACAAATATTCCAGTATTAGTTTCAACTCCTAGTTGGGATTTTCAGTATCAATCGCAAGACTTTTGTCAGACGAGATAACATAATTAACTTCTGTAGCATTAATCAAGTGAAGACGTTTACATTGGTGGCCTATATGAGTTAAGTTAATCATATTTCTTTGCCTTTAAATTTATGTAGCAGATTTATGAGTTTAAAATGATTTGTAGGTACGTGTACTCATCTGTTCTTGGTTCAAAGGAAATTTTGCACTACGTTTTTGTAGTTTTGTCTCTTATTTCTTTTGGACATAACTCTCAAGAATCTTGAATTCAAAACCTGTGCAGTAGACTAATGGTCTCTGAAGCAAACCAAATAGTTCTTGCTTCTCAATCCTGGGTAAGTCACTTTATTTTATAAATTGCATTGACAATAAAATAGTGCTTGCATTTTATAAATTCTGAGTCATTGGGCATTGTTTTCCATAAATGCATATGGCGATACAGTGTACTACCTTGACTCACTAAGGACAACATCACGAGCAACTATAAGATATGTAACCGACACATAAGTTAATTATTAGTTTTCATGTAGCGTTGATTCTAATGTGTGTACTATGTTTAAAATTTGTGCTTATTTATTGCCAAAATAGAGCAATAGAAATCTATCAGCCACAAAAGAACATTAAAAAAAACCGAAAACAAACCTTATGATAGACAGTAAAGGCAAGTATAAACATTACGATATATTCATTGTATTTTGTAGACATCTAGCAATTAGGATTACTTCATTATTCTTTTTTTTTTTAGTGTCCTCTACAAGTAGGGAGCACCAAGTGTAGATGTTATGAGGTTTATGAGAAAAATTTTGACTAGAGGAAGCATTGTCATCTCGGATTCGGTATGTTCTCAAAATATCTTGAGAATTCATATAGAGTAGGAAAAAATAACTTTCATTTTAATATTATGTTTCATTGGTATATAGATTGACACACAAAGATCATACTCACAGATCAAGTTGGATGAGGTACGAGTTGAGTTAGATGATTTTTTGGGTTCGTAAATGTGATGGTCTGTTTTGTTGCTTGCATGATTTTGTTCAATTTTGAAGAACATTTTGTTGATTTTTCGGGAATGTTCATATGTGGGGGTGGAGAGTGGTGGTTGTTCATGTGTGTGTGTGTGGGGGGGGGGGGTGTTGGTTGTACATTTTGGAGAAGGGTGGCGGTTGTACATTTTGGAAAGGAGGTTGTTGATTGTAAATTTTAGAAATACTACAATATATTATTGGGTTTTGTCCATTGAGGGGAAGTTAGGCTTATGGTTGATTAGATATTAGATTTATGATAGTTTTGAATATAATTAGTATGTAAATGTCACTTTATAATTGTGGCTGACTTATGGAATGAAATTATATTCTTTTTGTAAATCTTCAAGTTTGGGGTTGTCCATATTAATCTTTTATGGAGTTGTAAGGTTTTGTATATATAACAATATTGAACAAATGTAAAGTTTTGAAAATGTTCATATGATGAAATGTTCGTATATGTTCGAGTTTTGGAATTGTATTTGATGAATGTCATCATATTTATGTGATTGTTGGACCACACTACAGGGACTACATGGGCAATACAGGAACAAAAATAGAACCAAATTGTAGAAAAATATACAAATTGCAATTTTAAAAAAATTCTAAAATAGGCTTAACGTTTTTTAACTGTCATAAACACATACATTCTTGACGTTTTTTAAATGTCCTAAACACCCACATTCTTGACGTTTTTTAAATGTCATAAACGCTCACATTCTTGACGTTTTTGAAAACATAAAAACCCAAATTCTTGACAGTTTTTACATATCAAGTAAACAAAAGTTCTTGACGTTTTGACGTTTTTTAAATTTCATAAACACTCAAATTCTTGACAATTTTTACGTATTAAGGAAACAATAGTTCTTCACATTTTTTAGATGTCGTAAACATTTACAGTCTTGACGTTTTTTACATGTCATGAATATGAACATACTTGACATTTTTTTACATGCCATGAATATCAATATACTTGACGTTTATTAAATGTCAACGTTCATTATTCTTGACTTTTGCCAACCGTCGTAAAATTTGACATTCTTGACGCTGGCTTCAATAATGGTTCTAAAAACGCCAAGAATATGGATTCTTGACAGTTAAAAAACGTCAAAAGAGTTTGTTTTTATAGTAGTGTAATCAATGAATTAAGTAACAGTTTCATCACCCTGGGACCTCTTATTTATTAAATTTCTTTTCAATATATCTTATTCCTTGTTAAAAATAAATTTGAACCATATTTCAACCCAACTTTCAATTCCTTAGCTAAAATTACTTTAATTCTAAAATAGCTAAGTATAAATCAACAAAAGTGATCCTTGAGAACGATACTAAGTATCTTACGTCGTTTTATTACTACTTGATCATGTACACTTGCCTGATATTTGCATCAAGAGATGACTCAATCACAAATTGAACAAGGAAGTTCAAGAGTGTCAAAACCTATAAATAAAGACCGAGAAGAGCATAAACAACAAGTAAGTTATCCAACAAGTATCAAATCCTCTCTTCTCCTTCCAACCTTCTTACTTAAGCATCAAAATGGTTGTGGCTCACAACACGAGGGTCCAAGTTTCTCTTTGTTAACATTTCTATTTTTTTAACAAGTATTTCACGAGCAGTAGCAATATTAATATATATATATATATATATATATATATATATAATTATATTTATATATACATTATTTTTGGAGTTCAAAAAGGAAATTAAGAAAAATTCAGTTTTTCCTCGGTTTTCGTGCCAAGTGACTTTAAGGATCGATTCTGAATTTATTTTTTAGAAGATTTGGAGATCGAGAAAATTTACGAGCTAGGAATAGCCCATCAATTTTGTGAATGATAGTATTGTTTTAATATTTTAATATTAAAATAATGACCGAAATGCACATTTTTCGAGAATTTGCATAATTTTCAGAAAATTTCTGAAAAACCACGTTGTTCATATTTTTTCGATGTACTTTCACATGGTAACTTGTTTGAAGCATGATTTAAGTATTTTAAGGCATTTCCAATATTTTGAATATAATAGTATTATATTGACAAGTTTTACGAGGCAATGCTTGTTTACGAAATAAGCATGTTTCATATTTATGTTTATGGAGATGATTTTCATGATTTTCATGACTGTTGAGCATGTTTTGACTGCTATAGGGCCTAAGCACATTTTACACGTTTTACGAGGTTTCTCGAAATCATGAGTTATAATAATTTAATGTTTCTATGAGATTTCTACCATGTTATAAGTGATTTTTATGCATGATTTCAAGTACTACGAGTTCATGATGATTTGAGAAATGATTTGAAATGATGATATATTTTATGTGACTTGCACATTTTACGATGATTTGTTTTTAAGAATGTGTATCCATGTGAGCCTCTGGCAGAAGCAGTTCCAGTCCCAGCTGCTGAGGTGGCGTAGTGACAGGTGATACTAGGTTTGCACACTAGGGTATGCGCTGTCATGAGTGTTGGGTTCGCCCCACCATGGCAAAGACGTTGTGAGCGGTGGCTCAGCTACTTCGTAGTTATGCGCTGTCATAGTGTTGAGATTACTCCACCATGGCAAAGACGTTGCAGATGTTGGCCTCACTATAACGTAGTTTTGCTGTCGTTGATGCTAGGTTTGTCCCACTACGATAAAGACATTATAGATGCTCGCTCCACTATAAAGTAGAATATTGTCATGTGTATTGAGCTAGCTCAACCACGGCGAAGACGTTATTGGTTTTGATCCCACCACTGCGTAGTTATAACTGTCATTAGTTTGAGATTACTCCACTGCGACAAAAATGTAGCTAGTGTTGGATTTTTTCCACTACTGCGTAGTTTAGTTTGATACACATCGCTTACAGATTTTCAGATACTCATGTTTTAATATGATATCAGTTATGCATAGTTTTACCATGATTTACAGATAAGTATCGTGAAAGCACCTTTCAAGTGATTTCAGTTGAAATTATGATTTATGAAAGTTTCTAAGTCGATGATTTCTAGTTATGCTATATATATGTTTGAAGTATTTTCTATTAAAGCATCAGTCACTGGGCGTTTTAGCTCTTTCTTTCAAATTGTTTTCCCACTTTCCAGGTAGAGATCGTGATCCCGAAGCCTAATCTACTACAGACTGTCTGCTACTCAAGAAGTTTTAGTACTATTGACGTTAGTGGTAAATCATGCATGTTATTGTTATAGTAAGTTGTGGTACAGTGAGATGAGTTGTATACACTACTACAAAAAGGACTTTACTTGACACTTTTTATTTACATTACTTGACGGTTTTAACAAAATCGTCAAGTAATGTTAAAAACCGTCAAGAATAATCAAAATGCAAAATAATGAAGAACTTTTTAAGAAATTTTTACAATACTTGACAGTTTTTAACCGTCAAGTGTAGTTTTCTTTTTTTGACCGATTTTATCCTTCAAGAAATGGGTCATTAATGCTGAAAAATAGGTTTTTTTTCTCAATTTTCGTCTACGCGCCCTTCAAATTCTTCGCAAAAAGAAATTCCCCAAAAACTTCCTCTCATTTCATCGCGAAAGTGCTTCTCTTCCAAAACCCAACCCTAAAAACCCAACCCTTTCTTCCTCAGTTCGCGAAGAAAATTTTTCGTCAAAATTTTCCCTCTCTTTCAAAATTTTTCGTCTTTCTTTTCCTTTTCCCTCTCTTCAAAAATTTTTCGTTCGCGTCTGATCTTTCTTCGCAAAACTCCCTTTCTTTTCGTCTGCGCCTGATCTTCTTCACAAAGTGAAGAACGACGAAGCGAACTTTTCGGTGAAGAACGACGGTTTTGCCTTGTGCTCTTCTGGCTTTTGTTGCCTATCTTGATGGCTCGAAGTTGAAATGTAACCTTCTATGTCTTTTATAATACGGTTGTGGATGACAAAGATTTGTAGCCTTGATTACTTCAATTCTTCGTTTATGCTTTCTGTCCTTTTTAGATTTTTTTTAGATTTGCTTGTTCTTACATTATTAGTAGCTTTGGGTAATTGTTTTCAAATAGTTTAACTTTGTAGTTCTTTGACTTTTTTGGTGTGAACTGTAGTTTTTTGTTTGCCTTTTTTAAAACTATAGTTTTCATTTTCATTCTTCTTTTTTTATTTGCTTAGATAAAAATCGTTTTTTTTTTTTTTCCTTATCCTCAACTCTCTATTTTACCTTTTGTCCATAATTTAAAGGCCTTGGATATTGAATAGTTTTGTTCGGGATTTAAATATTTGTCCTATACAAGAATTAACGTCTGGAAATTAGTTAACCCTTTGTAAATCTTATAGGTTATATATAAGAATCAAATTTATTTAACCAATTAATTAGATTGAACCTAATAGATTACTGATACTGAATTATTTAAAATATTAATCGTAGATCAAACCTTATGTAATTCAATATATTATTATGTTTTATTTGGCTTCTGTTTTTAAGAGTCCATTCATAGTCATTATAGTTTTTTCCAGCGGCAATACAATGAACAGCAAATAGAGCAGCTTGGAAATTTCCAATTGCGCATCCATGATCAAGTGAGTTGTAGTCGTTATTTACTGGTTGATGCGACATCAATTTCTTTCTTTCACTTCCTTCAACTGCAATGAAAGGAAGTGTTAACTTTATTAAAAAAAAATTCTTACCCTTGCAAATGATTATGTTAGAAGGGGCAAAAGCTACAACGGAGACTGTAGATGCTCTCAGAACAGGAGCATCTTCAATGAAGGCAATGTAGAAAGCAACGTATGCCTGCTTTACTTGCGCTCATTTTTCCTTGGTGGTTTATAAACTTTCAAAATTTTGGTCATTGAATATTCCTAGTTTTATTGTTTTTTTTTTTTTTTGTACTTTGTCGGATTATAAAAGAGACTTTACAAAGTATATGAACTCATTTAGTAACTTTATTCATCTAGTTATTGATATTAAGCTAACAATATGAGGAAACAGCCATCAGATTTTGAAAATTGTTTGTGAGATGTTGTTTTAAGTTTTATCCCGAAGTTAGACATGCACTTATTATGTAGAAACTAGCCTGATTGTTTGGAGCTTTGTTGTTAAAAAATATTGATGATGTGGACAAGACAATGGATGATATGGACGAGCAAACTGAGAATATGAAACAGATCCAGGAAGCGTTATCGGCTCCAATTGATGCGGAAGCTGATTTTCATGTGTTAATATACTTAGTGTTAATATAGATTTCTTGTTATGACTATATTTTGTTAATATACATACTTGACCTTCTTGCTTCAGGTTTACTTCACTTGTGATGAGTTACTTTGTTTAGATCAACGTATCATGGAAATATTGCGAGATTTATCAACCACAAGTATGTAAGTATTGCTTTCACATTATAATTTCATTAACTCATAATAGAAGTTTGTTATGTGAATTTAAAAAATATTTTAGTGTCATTCTTTTCTCAATGAAAGTTAGGAATTTCATTAAAAAGAAAAAGGAAAAAAAAAATCATAGTTGAGAGGTACAATACAAACAAGGCTTTTGCTACATCCACTCTACATCTAAGTTCATTTACATTTTTCTGTTATGTTATTATTGAACTTGTTGAATAGGATTTTGCTTACGTTCACATTCAAGGTATACGGAGAGTTATGTTGAATTGCATTTGCATTTATTGAACTTGTTTTTTTTTTAACTGTTTTCTTGATAGACTGTCATAATCATGTAGTTGAGTGAATTAGTTTTTTCTGTATCTAACTAATTTAATCATGTATTTTTTTATGGAGTTTGATATGAATCGATTTACGTGTTTCTTCTTCGACAAGCTTGGATGATGGTTCAAGGTTGAGCTACTTGTCCTCTAGAGTTGAGTTCACCATGTTGATAAGTTGAAATCTGGTCTAACTTATTGAATTAGGGTTTATTGGGAGGCTATTTAAGCCTTGCCTTTAGGTTGTTTTAAGCAGTTTTTGATAATTAAAGATTTAGGGTTTTCTAGAATGAAAATTCTTTGGTAGATGACAGAGTCTCATCGCTGCCTTTTTGCAATTCTTGTTTTAGGGTTGCAAGCCAAGGACATTCAGGTAAGTTTGATCACCTTACTTGTGGAGTGTTCGAACTTGGAGTGGGGAACTAGTTCTCCTTATGTCTTGGTTTCGATCAGAGAGTAATCCAAATCTAATCCATTCCCTTGGGTTTTTGTCAAATTGATTTGAGAGTTTTAGAATTTGTTATTAGGGGTTCGCCAATTGGGTTCGTAATTTACAAATCCTAGGGTTTACTTATCATTTGGTATCAGAGCCTAGGCTCTAGATTGGGTATATGTTAATCACTTTCTTCATTAAAGTCTGGTTTTGAACTTGTTTTTTTTTTTTTTAATTGAATTGAAAAAAAAGAGGTTACTGTTGTACGTACACAGTAGGAAGAAGAAGAAGAAAAAAAAAGGAAAGAGAGAAAGGAAAAAAAAAGAACGTAAAAGAAAAAAAAAAGAAGTTGTCGTGAGTTTGTTTAGAAGGAAAAAAAAATTATTTGAAGCACGTCAAACAGGCACGTCAATTAACCTGCTTAACTTTTATAAGAAAATTAATAGTTTTTAAAGAGCAATTGGTTGACTTTTTGAATCGAGTTTTGGGTATAATTAGTGTCGTTGGATTCTATTCTTAATTCTTTGTTTCTTTCTATCATTATTTTGTCTAGTAGGTTGCTTTCCTTTGTTCATCTTGCATAATTCTTGAATTTTTAATATTAGGTTCTTAATTCTAATCAAATTTTTTATCGTTTCTTGTCTAGTTTGTTGAATCTCGAACATTAGGTTCTTGGTTTCTAGTTTTCGCTTTTGTTGCATTCAATTGATTCTTTGCTTGAGTTGGACACTTTACAGGCGTTCTTGCTTTGTTTGTTGTTGACTTGTTCTTCTGAACTTGGTTGCAAAATCTTGGCTATCACCCAAAGAGTTCATATTTGTGAGAGAGCTACAATTTGAGTGTAAACACGAGTGAACATCATCTTACGAGGAAAAACACGTGAGGGAGTGCTTGTGAGGTCCACTTTTCTTTCACTTATTTCTATTTTGCAGCAATGGCAAGTAACGAAGGTGTTCAACAGAGGGAGTTACAAGGAGGATTAAAGGAGGAAGTCATGCAACGCTTTGAGACCTTACTCAATGCGAGGTTGGACAGAATAGAACAAAGGTTTCAAGCTAGGGAAATACTTGAAGTAAGGAGACAGGTTGTGAGGGATTTTGAGGAGGACGAATAACAAAATCAAAATGAATCTGAATCTGATCCTGTTATAGATAAGCCTAGGATAGGGGAGCGACATGGCCCGAGAGGAAGGGAAGGTTTTCATAATAGGAGGCCGCAAGGTAGAAAAGAAAACAACCATGGAGATCGGAGTTTTGAAAACATTAAAGTTAAATTTTCAAAATTTCATGGTACATCGAATCTTGAAGACTTTTTCCAATGGGAACATGAGACAGAACATATCCTTTGAGATAATGGTCTCTCTAAAGAGAAAAAGGTAACTATCTACATCACACATTTTAAGGACTATGCACAAACATGGTGGGATAAGATATGTTCTAGGAGGAGGAGATGACAGGAGGGTCTAGTGGAGACGTGGATCGAATTGAGAGAGCTCATGAAGAGTCGGTTTGTGCCAAAACATTACTTGAGAGATTGTGCACAATGACTACAGGCATTACGCCAAGGGAGTAAGAGTGTAGATGATTATTACAAGGAGATGGAGAATGCTGATGGAAAGATTGGATATGGATGAGGGTGAAGAGAACAGTATGGCTAGATTCCTTCATAGATTAAATATTGATGTGGCAGAACGTGATGAACTGCAAGAGTGTGAGGATATGGAGATGTTAGTGCATATTGCAGAAAAGGTTGAAAAGCAGTTACAACGACGCAGATCCAGGTTCACTTCTAAAAAGTTTTTCCATTCAACTTCTTGGAAGCATGGTGACAAATCTAAAGATTTTAAACTTAAAGCCAAGATAGGAAGTGATAAGCCTAAAGATAAAGCAGAATCTTCATAAAAAACTCTCCCAAAGATGGAGGCACCCACAGGTAGAAATAGAGACCTTAAATGTTGGAAGTGTCAAGGAGTGGGGCACATCAGTAGGAAATGTCCTAATAAGAGGACAATGATTATTATAGGAGGAGAGATAGTAACTGATGTGAGTGAAGATGATGTAGAGCCAGAAAATTTAGTGAGTGACGAAGAAGGAGAGGAAGTGGAAGATACTTCACGATTGTCCCTAGTCAATAGAAGAGCCTTAAGTACACACATGAAGGATGATGATTTGAAGAACCAGAGAGAGAATCTTTTTCTTACACGTTGCCTTGTACAAACTGTACCATGTAGTGTTGTGATTGACATTGTACAAATGTGGTGAGCTCTAGTTTAATCTCACGACTACACTTGGATACTACACCTCATCCACGACCTTACAAATTACAATGGCGTCATGATTACGGAGAACTGAAAGTGACTAAGCAGGTGAAGCTTTTGCCATAGGGAGATACAAGGATGAAGTATTATGTGACGTGGTACCCATGCATGCAGGAGATATACTCCTTGGAAAGCCTTGGCAATTTGATAGGAAGGTTATTTATGATGATTTTCTTAATCGTTACACTTTACACATACGATAGGAAAGCTGTACTTGTACCCCTTTCCCCTAAAGAGGTGCTTATTGATCAAGAAAAGTTAGAGAAAAGAAGAGAAGAAGTCACAGCAAAAGCAAAAGAGAGTTTGAGAGAAAATGAGAGATTGAGAAAAGAAAAGGAGAGTTTGAGAGAAAATGATGGATTAAAAAAAGAAGAACGAGAGAACTTGAGAAAAAATGAGGGATTGAGAGAAAAGCAAGATCATAGCATGCGACTTAGGGAGGAAAAAGAGAGAAAATTAATGAGTTGAACTTTTAAGACTTGTGAGGTTAGAAGAGCTATGTTTTCAAAACGAACCATACTCTTGGTTACATTTAAAGAAGCTTGTTTGCTAACTGAGGATCTTGGGTCCTCCTTGCCTAGTTTGTTTGTCTCTTTTGCAGGAATTCAATGATGTTTTTTCCGAGGAGTTACCTAAGGAGTTACCACCATTGAGGGGCATTGAGCATAAAATTGACTTCATTCCAGGTGCTCAAATTCCAAATCGACCAGCATATCGAACCAATCCACAAGA
>JBBPDJ010019761.1:0-23448 GCA_037974625.1 Cucumis cinereus | reverse complement strand
CTACTCGAGAAGTTTTAGTACTATTGTACGTTAGTAGTAAATCATGCATGTTACTGTTGTAATAAGTTTTGGTACAGTGAGATGGATTGATAAGATAGTATGGGCTGCACTATGTAAAAGATATTTGTTTAGTTTCCACCGTTATGTATTAAGTTTGAAATTTGTTTTTCTGCAGTTAAGTTTATTCCGCACTTTTTAAGTTATTGGTATTGTGTAAGTCGCAGTTAAGTTAAGATAGTCAGTGAGGATTATCAAGGTAAGGACGAGATTCGCTGGCTTCATGCCGTCTCCTAGGCTAAGAGTAGAGGGTCTGGGAGAGGGTGTGACATCAGTCCCTTGGAAAAGTTGTTTAACCTCACACCCAACTATTCTTCACTACGAGTGTTTGGATGTAAATGTTCTTCCAATTTTTGTTCTTCCCATTCTTATAAGTTGTCTTTTCGATCCAGTTCCTACATATTTATCGATTATAGTACCTCCCATAAGGGCTACAAATGCTTATCATTCACTGGTCGTCTCTATATTTCTCGACACGTAGTGTTCGATGAATTATCTTTTCCTTACAACTCTATCTCCAACTCCTCCTCCCTCACTCCATCGAATGTTCCTTTTCCTCCAATCTCTTCCATTCTTGCACCCCCTTCTAAGGACCATATTGAAATTTTGCAAAACTCTGTTCCAATTACTACTAACTTTGAGATTCCAAATTATACTAATGTGTATCCTCTAGATACAGGTTCTCATGGAGTTTTTTCAGAACGTGATGACCCACATACATCTATGTCGCCTATTTAATCGTTGGCAAATTCAGAATCTTCATCTCGTGCGGCTATTTCTCATGTTGCTGATCCTCCTGTTGTTAATGCTCATCCTATGATGATTCGAGGTAAGTGTGGAATTTTTAAACCTAAGGCATATTTAGTTGATTATGTGAAACATGAGCCATGTGATGTTAAAAAAGCTCTTAAACACCCTCACTGAAGAAAAAAAAAAGCCATGGAAGATGAATACAATAACTTAATGAAAAATAACACTTGGACCTTAGTTCCTAAACCGGTTAACAAAAAAAATTATTGGGTGCAAATGGGTTTTTAAAATAAAAAGGAACTCAGATAGTTCTATTGCCCGTTACAAGGCTCTCTTAGTAGCCAAGGGTTTTCATCAAACCCCCAATATTGATTACACTGAGACCTTTAGTCCAGTTGTTAAACCTGTTACCATTAGAGTTCTCTTGACTCTTGCTCTTATGAAGGGCTGGTCTATTCGTCAGCTTGATCTAAACAATGCTTTTCTTCATGGTTGCCTACATGAATCTTCATGGAACAACCGTTAAGTTTTTATATGTCCACTACTTTCCAGATGGTATGTCACCTTAAGAAAGCTTTATATGACCTCAATCAGGCTCCTCGTGCTTGGTATGAAAGATTAAACTCTTATTTAGATTCTCTTGGTTTTCGAACTTCTCAAGCTGACACATCTTTGCTTATGAAAACTACATCCACTGCCTATTGTTATATCCTGATATAAGTTGATGACAACATTGTATTGAGTAGTTCATCCACCGCTTTAGATGATTTTGTTACTTCTTTGAGCTCCACTTTTGCGTTAAAGGATCTTGGCACACTTAGTTACTTTCTTGGTATTGAAGTCTCTTATCTAAGGAGGTTAGCGATGCAAAATAACTGGATGGATAATTTTATTCTGAAACATAACCTGCTGGATAATTTTGTTCAAAGGAAGGATGTGTAGGATAATAAAGGGTTGAATATTGTTGGGTTAAATTGTACAAAAATCTTAGTTGGTATGAGCAATTGGGGTTCTTTAAGTCACAGTTGCCATACATAGGTTTCGACTTCGTTGACAAAATAGATAGAGGGCCTACCTGCGTCACCACCACTTAAATTAAGTTTTTGATCATTTTGTATCAAATACGTAGGAACCATGCATAAAAATTTGTATAAACATCTTAAGAAGAGCTCATCCTCATTGATTTAAGTGAGATCATACAACTCCAACAAGAAGTTCAGAAAGCAAAGGTCACATCTCACGTCCAAACACCCTACATTATCGTCTGTGTATTCTCGTTCATCCTCATTTCAAATACCACTGTAGCAAACAAACATACAAGGCGTTCTGCAAGTGAGGATAAAACTTATCGGTCGAACAAAAAGGTATAAAAGTATATATGTATTAAAAAAAACCTGTAGAGTTAGATCAGTTGGCTTTCTCGTGAAAATTGACTCGGTCAACTTTCTCGAACGAGAAAGTTTACCAAGTTATCTTTTTTATGAAAGATGACAAAAGTCATCTTTCTCGTGAAAGTTGACAAAGTCATCTTTTTCATGAAAGTTGACAAAGTAAACATTTCTCATGACATTTGACAAAGTTCAAAATTTCTCTTGGAAGTTGACAAAGACAACATTTCTTGTGAAAGTTGACCAAGTTCATCTTTCACATGCAAGCTGACCAACACAACTTCATGAGAAAGTTGACCAAGTCAACTACATGAGAAAAATCACTTGTGAACTTCATGAGAAAATTGACTTGGTCAACTTTTACGAGCAATATTGAACTTCGTTCAAACTTAAAGTCAACTTTCTCATTTTTAAATTTTCTATCCATTTTTTCTCATAAAACGTAATAATCTTCCTCTATAATGTAAATAAATGGGAAAAAAAAGTAAAGCTTTTGTTGGTTACTAAAAACTTTCTATGCAAAGTAAATTTTTAGATCCATATTAAAACTTTTCGAAAAACTAAAACACAAATATTCAAGGAGGCTTATAATACAACAACAAAAGCTACATTCCAACATACCTTTGTCTTTTGGAACTATAAAAATGGAAAGAAATTGTTCCACTGATAGCCCCCCATTAAACATGTGTATAGAAGGAGGAGTAAAAAAGTAACTTCAGAACCTAATCAGGGGTAAAGTAGTAATAGTAAGCTGTGGTGCTAATTGGTTAGGAAGAAATAATAGTATAAATAGGAATCTCTTGGGCTACAGTTAGTTATCTAGGATTTTGTGACTGGTTGATGAACTAACGTTCATTGTGGAGAGGACAACCCTCCCTCTTATTTGGTTGCTGAACTTGCATCTCTATTTCTTGTTTGTTGGTTTCCTTTTGACTGGGAATTATTGGTCTATCTAATACACATATTATTACTATAGAAATCTTCCCATATTTGTCAATCTTTGTTATACTAATCTGCAGGTACTTGGAATATCTCATAGTAGAAGCTTGAGGTATTACAATGGTACCAGAGTCGTTTGACAATCTAGGGAGGTGGAGTAAAATGACGCAAAAACAGATTGAGAAAAGGTTGGCAGAAATCAAAACTGACATCGGAATGATAAAGAACGAAATACAGAGGTTACCGATTCTGGAAAAGACCATGGAGAAGATGCACGCGATGCTGGTAGACATGTATGAGGAAGAATGAACCAGCCACCATCCTCAAAAATCATCGGGAGAGGCACGGGGAAGGGGAATGTTAGATCGGATGAATCGCCTGATGTTGGGGAGGGCGTAGAAGAAACAAAATCGTCCCAAATACGCAAAACTACAGCGAGCAAGATTGAATTAAGTTTAAGAAACTCAAGATGCTCGTGTTTAAGGGGGAAGATCGGAACTGATGGTTCTATCAGGTCGAATATTATTTTCAGCTGCATCTACTGAATGAAAAAGAGGAGTTGAAGATTGCGATTATGAGTATGGAAGGGAAGGCATTCAGTTGGTTTAGATGGGCGGAGAATCAACGGAAGTTTAATATGTGGCTGGAGTTGAAGCAAAGGATGTACACTTGATTCCATTGTCGACAACAGAAAACCCAATGCGCGCAGTTTTAGCCATTAAACAAGAAAGAAGAGTAACAAAATACTTGCAGAAGTTTGAGGAGTTATCTGCCCCGCTCACGGAGATGGTGGAAGACATTTTGGTGAACACCTTCACGAATGGATTGGATCCCATCAGCCGTACGAAAGTATTTGCTATGAAAGCAGTGGGTCTGAAAGACATGATAGACGCGACCCAATTGGTCGAGGAAAAAATAAAAACAACCCGAACCACCTCCAGTCCATACGGTATGGACGACCGAATAGCATAGAAGAGTGTGACTTGAAGCCTTAAAAGCCCAGTAACCCGAGTGGTAACTTTAGCCGAAAAAATATCGAAAGGAAATGCGAACCAAAATTTCCCCCCTCCAACCCTAATTCATTTTCTCCCTCTCAGCGGCGTGATAATCCATGGTGAAGGTGAACCGATTCTGAGTTGCAAGCACGAAGAGATAAGGGCCTTTGCTATTGTTGCGACGGGTCGTTTAGTAAGGGACACCGATGCAAGAATAAAAAGCTACAACTGTATGTGGTAGCAGCCGATTTGGAAGACAAGAAAATGAAGGAGGCGAGAGAGGAGAATATGATGACAGAGGTCAGCCCAATGGTGGAATTATCCCTGAATTCATTGGTGGAGCTCACGACGCAAGGAACGTTCAAGTTAAAAGGAACAGGAAAAGTCGAGAGGTAGTCATAATGATTGATTATGGAGCCACCCACAATTTTATATCCCTTTGGTTAGTCGAGTCCCTTAAAATTTCCATGTCTAGAAAAGCGGTGTAGGAAAAAGAGATGTGCAAGGGAATTACAGTGGGTTTACCAGTCATGACAATTGTGGAAGATTTTTTACCACTCGAGTTGAGCAACTTGGATATGGTTTTGGGTATGCAGTGGCTAAGGAAACAAGGAGCGATGATAGTCGATTAGAAGGAATTGACCTGAATGGAAATGACACTGAAAATGTTAAATAAAACATGGAAGCCGGAGGATCAAGGCTTTTTCATCGATTTCTGGGCCATGGGTATTCTGAAAGCAAATAGAGAAGTGACAGTTGCATAAATGGTAGAGAAGTATCGGCCCGAGATTGAGATCCTACAAAAGGATTTTAAGAATATTTTTTGCCTACCCGAGGGACTTCCCCTACAACGCCATGTTGACCATCGAATCTAGTTGAAGGAAGGAACATACCCAATTAATGTAAGGCCGTATCGGTACCCTCATGCACAGAAAAATGAGATTGAGAAGTTGGTCAGTGACATGCTAGTCTCGGGTATCATTCGGCCAAGTACCAACCCTTTTTCCGGCTCGGTCATTTTAGTAAAAAAGAAGGATGAGAGTTGGCGATTCTATGTTGATTATCGAGCCTTAAATCTGGCAACTATACCGGATAAGTTTCCCATTTCGATGATTGACGAACTTTTGGATGAGTTGAATGGAACTTGCATTTTTTTGAAGATTAATCTGAAATTATGATATCAGCAAATTTGGGTTCGGGATGAGGATGTGCGAAAAACAACTTTAAGAACCCATGAAGGCCATTATGAACTTTTGGTAATGCCGTTTGGCCTCATGAATGCCCCCTCTATGTTCCAAGCACTAATGAATCAGGTTTTCCGCTCTTATCTCAGAAAATTTATTTTAGTATTTTTATGACATTTTGTTGTACAGCTCAAATGTGGTGACTCATGTGGAGCATCTCACGGTGGTTTTCAAATTATTGAGGAAGCACTACCTTTATGCTAATATAAAAAAATGCCAGTTCGCGAAAGATCGTACCAAATATTTGGGACATTGGGTGTCGGCGAGAGGAGTGGAAGATGATCAGGAGAAAATAAAAATCATGGTAGAGTGGCACATCCCGCGAAATGTGAAGGAATTGAGAGGCTTCCTCGAGTTAACCTGGTACTATCCCTGCTTGTGGCAAATTATGGCGCTGTAGCGGCTCCATTAACGTGGCTCACTAAGAAAGATGGTTTTCGGTGGACTAAAGAGGCCACAGCAGCCTTTGAGAAATTTAAAAAGCCAATGGTCACCTTACTAGTGTTAGCGCTGCTAGACTTTACCATTCCTTTTGAAATTGAGACGGATGCTTCGGGTTTTGGGTTATGCGCGGTACTATCTCAGAATAAAAGACCATTTGCCTATTTTAGCCAGAAATTGCCAGAAGTCAGCCGCAAGCGTTCGGTGTACAAACGGGAATTGATGGCAATTGTATTATCGATTTAAAAATGGCGACATTATTTGTTGGGGCACAATTTACAGTCTATACAGATCAGAAGGCTGTTCGACACATTCTTGAACAAAGGGAAATTCCTCCAGGAGTGCAGAAATGGGTGACTAGATTAATGGGATATGATTTCAAAATTTTCTATCGGTCAGGCCACGAGAACAAAGCGACTGATGCCCTATCCTGAATCGGAGGACGCCCAGTTGAATATAATATCCGTAACCTCGCTGATAGATGTTAGTTTGATTGAGAAAAAAGTCCAGGTTGACTCCAAACTTAAAAGGATTTATGACTAGCTGCTTGAGGAACCCGAGAAGCATCATAGGTTTTCCATACGACAGGGTCGTTTATTATACCGGGGAAGATTGGTTATTTTAAAGAATTCAAGCTTGATTCCGACTATCCTCCACACTTTTCATGACTCAGTTATTGGGGGCACTTCGGCCACCTATGCACAAATAAACGTGTGGCAGCAGAGTTATTTTGGGAAGGTTTGGGAAATGACATTAGGAAATATGTGAAAGCTTGTGCTACGTGTTAGCAAAACAAGACACAAGCCTTATCTCCGATAGGGTTACTCCAACCTTTACCGATTCCTAATCGCATTTGGTAAGACATTTTCATGGACTTCATTGAAGGATTGCCACGATCCAAAGGGTTCGATACGGTGCTGGTTGCAAGGAATCCAACTTAAACAAAGTACGACGTATCATCCACAATTCGACGGCCAAACGGAGGTAGTAAATAAATGTTTGGAATTATATTTACGTTGTTTTTGCAGTGAGAAACCCAAGTCGTGGAGCAAAACAATAGCATGGGCAAAATATTGGTACAATACATCCTTCTATACAGCCAGTCTCGCATCTCCATATGTTGTAGTTTATGGACAGCAACCCCCAGCTATCATATCCTACGGCCAAAGTCAACAAACACCTAATGATTCTATAGAACAAAATCTCCAAAGTCGGGATGAACTGTTGGCTACTTTGAAATCTCATTTGACTCATGCCCAAGAACAAATAAAGAAATTCGAAGAGGTGCACCGCCGAGAGGTTATCTTTGAGGTTGGGGATTGGGTTTATCTAAAAATCTAGCCATATCGGCAATATTCGCTAGCTAAAAAATGTAGTGAAAAATTGTCGTCGAAGTTTTTTGGGTCTTATGAGATACTGGGACGTGTAGGGAGGTTGCCTATCGGTTGGACTTACCAGCCACGACCAAAATTCATCCGATTTTCCATGTTTCTCAATTGAAAAGCAGTGGGTGACTAGCACACTGTGCAGCCAGATATTGCTCTGCTCAATGATGAGATGGAGTGGGTTTTGGAACCTGAAAAAGTGGATCAAATGAGGTGGAATGAGTCCGAAGGAGATTGAGAATGCTTAGTCAATTGGAAGAATCAACTAAAGCATGAAGCAACGTGGGAGGCTTTCACAGTCTTGAAGGAGCAATTTCCTGATTTTCACCTTGAGTAAGGTATCATCCACATACTAAAGATGTGTGACCTCAATCGACGTACTGCCAAAGAGCAACCTTTAAATACTGTTATAAGTCTATCATTTGGAATATCCTTGTTATATTTTTTCCTTTCTTAGTTTTGCTGCACTTTCCTTCTTTGATCACCATTGTATCTTGTACATATAATTCTTCAGTGAATGCAATAAGGATACTGATTTTCTCTCAAACCTAAGTGTTTTACATGGTATCAAAGCATTAGAGAAAGTTATGGTTTAAGAATTTAGAACCCTTTTTTTGTGTTACATTAGGGTTTTTGTGGAGGGGTGGGTTTATAGTTTTTCCACCGCCACCATCATCGGTTTGTTTGTCGCCTATCAGCCGTCGCTGCCATCAGCAGTCAGCAACCGCTGTCGTCGCTTGTAAGTCGTCATCCACTACCGTCGAAAGTTTGTTTTTTGACACCACCCAAAATAAAAGGAAGCCCAGTCATCGATCTACAAAACCCTAACTTTTCAAAGCAGTCCGAGCAGCGCGTAAGGTTCACGGGCCGCCTCTTCCTCCGTTGCACTATCCACGCGCCGACGCGTGAGCCGCTAGTCTCTGTTCGTTTTTCGTGGTTTTCGTTGGAGCTATTTCCTCTCTTTGATGGTGTGTTTGTTTGGGCATTCTAATGGTTCATTCAAGAAAAAAAATCCTTCCTTTTCGTAAATTAGGGTTTTCTACACTTTTTTTATCTGTATTTCTCCTGTTTCTTTTGAGGTAATGGTTGAAAAAAAAAAAAACAGTACTCACGTCGGAGATAATTCCTATGATGTCAAAAGTAATCGAACACAAGTTAAATGGATCAAACTACTATTCTGGAGATCGAGTGTTCGTCACTTTATTAGGTGCATTGAGATGGATGAACAGATCAAGGAAGAGCCACCAACTGATGCTACCAAAAAGATTTGGTGGCGAGATGATTCAAGAATGCTTCTGCAAATCAAGAATTCTATTGACAGTGAAATTGTTGAGCTAGAAATCACTGTGGATCAGTCAAAGAACTACTGGAATATCTGGATATTCTTTATGCCGGGAAAGAAAACATTAATCGAGTGTTTGATGTTTGTAAGACCCTATATCAACCTGATAAAGGAGAAAAGTCTCTCACGAGTTACTTTATGGAGGTAAAAAATACCTATGCAGAATTCAATGCCTTGATGCCAATTAACAATGATCCAAAAGTTCTCATGGTTCAACGTGAGCAGTTGTTCAACATGAGTTTCTTAGTTGGTCTTGTACCTAAATATGAGAGGGCCAAAGATCAAGTTTTGTCATGCTCAAAAATCTCATCGTTGGAAGAAGCCTATACTCGAATACTTCGCACGGAAAAGCCACAAGCAGTTATGTCATCTAATTCTAGCAGTGCTTTGATTGGACGCACAAATGACTATAGAAGTAATAAAGGGGTTGGATCGAATAGCTCCAAAGGTTATCCCAATCACCAACAAACAAATTCAGGAGATGTTGTTTGTTATTACTGTCATAAACCTGGCCATACCAGACGCGAATGCAGAAGATTGTTGAATAGGGATAAAAGAGTGCCATCTGCAAATGTTGCTTCCACTTCTGATAATCCTGACAAGTCAATTACAATTTCTTCAGAGGAGTTTGCTAAGTTTCAAAAGTATTAGGAGTCATTGACAGCATCATCTTTTACTCCCATTACTGCCATCGCGGAGACAAGTAACATCTGTAAATGTACTTGTCTCCTTTCCTTCACTTCGAAATGGGTCATTGACTTTGGCGCTACAGATCATATGATAGGTAACCCCAGTTTATTCTCTACTTTGTGTCCATCTTTCTCTTCTTCTAATGTCACTATGGCTGATGGAACCTCGACTCCTATTATAGGATCGGGAATCGTCCATCTTACTAAATCAATCTCTTTGTCCTCAGTTTTAAATTTACCACAATTCTCTTTTAATTTGATTTCGATCAGTAAACGCACTCATGATCTTCATTTTTGTGTCTCATTTTTTTTTCTGGTTATTGCTTTTTTCAGGATCTTACGACAAAGCAGACTATTAGTAAAGGACGTGAATTTGGAGGTCTTTACATTTTTTAACCACAAATACCTACAATTATCACATGCTCCAGCATGTCATCTTCTTTTGAAGAACATTGTCAGTTGGGTCATTCATCTATCTCTGTGTTGAAGAGTCTTCATCCTCAGTTTCAGCATTTGTCTTCCTTATATTGTAAGGCATGTCAGTTTGCAAAATTTCACCGTTTGAGTTTGTATCCTCGAGTCAATAAACGAGCTAGTGCCCTTTTTGTATTGGTTCATTCTGATGTTTGGGGTCTGTGTCCTATTGAGTCCAAAGGAGGGTTTCAGTATTTTGTTATATTTATCGAAGACTATTCTCGTGTAATGCGAACTCAATTTAGTGGTGTTCTTAAAATCTTACAGAGTGATAATGCTAAAGAATATTTCTCTCATGCACTCAAGTCTTATTTAGATTCTCATGGCATTCTTCATCAATCTTCTTGTGTCGATACTCCATCTCAAAATGGAGTTGCAGAACGAAAGAATCGTCATCTTCTTGAAACCGTTAGAGCCTTAATGTTTCAGATGCACGTTCCAAAACCTTTTTAGGCTGATGCGGTTTCCACAGTCTGTTTCTTAATAAATTGCATGCCCTCATCTGTTCTTAAAGGTCAAATACCTTTTCGTACCCTATGCCCCAAGCAACATTTGTTTACTATTCCACCCAAAATATTTGGTTGTACCTGCTTTATTCGAGATGTTCGGCCCCAACATACAAAGTTGGATCCAAAGGCCTTAAAATGTATCTTCCTTGGTTATTCTCATGTTCAGAAAGGGTACCAATGTTATTGTCCCAGTTTAAACAAATATTTGGTCTCTCATGTTATTGTCACATTTTTTGAACATTCCTCTTTTTATTTCTCACCTTCTGTCTCTTCGAATACGAGTCAGGGGGAGCATCAGGAGTCAGAGGATGATTTCCTTGTCTAAAACATTGTTTTCCTTTCTGATCTTATTCCCGATTCACCTCTACATGTGTCTACCTCTATTTGTCCACCCATCACTAAGGTCTATAGTTGACGACAACCTCCTTCAGTTTCATACCTTATACCAGAGGCTTCTTCGTCATTGAATCTAGAAACGAGTGATGATCTTTCTATTGCTCTTCGTAAAGGTAAACGCCAGTGTGCTCATCCTATATCCTCTTTTGTTTCATATAACCATTTTTCGTCTTCTACATGTTCTTTCATTGCATCATTAGAGTATGTATCCATTCCTAAAACTGTGCGTGAAACCTTATCTCATCTTGGATGATGTGCTGCAATGGTGGAGGAGATGACTGCCTTAGATGATAATTGTACTGGGGATTTAGTTTCTCTTCCTGCAGAAAAGAAGACTATCGGTTGCAAATGGGTGTTTGTAGTTAAAGTAAATTTTGATGGTTCTGTTGCTCGATTAAAAGCACGACTTGTAGCAAAAGGCTATGCACAAATATATGGCGTTGACTATTCTAATACTTTTTCTCCAGTCACAAAAATGGCATCAGTAAGATTATTTATTTCATTAACTTCAATCAGGCCTTTACATCAGCTTGATATTAAAAATGCATTTCTCCACGGTGATCTTCAAGAAGAGGTGTATATTGAGCAACCACCAAGACTTGTCGCTCAAGGGGAGATTGGAAAGGTGTATCGCCTTCAAAAATCTTTGTATGGACTAAAACAGAGTCCACGAGCTTGTTTCGGAAAATTCAGTCAGGTGATTGAAAGCTTTGGAACATAGAAGAGAACGTCAGATCATTCAGTTTTTTTAAGAGATCCGAGAGTGGTGTCATCCTGTTAGTTGTATATGTTGATGATATTGTGATTACTGGTGATGATGCTTCAGGATACAATCGCTAAAGTCTTTTCTCCATCGTCAATTCAAAACAAAAGATTTGGACATGTTAAAATACTTCCTAGAAACTGAGGTAATAAGAAGCAAGAATATACTATTATCACAGAGAAAATATGTACTTGACTTGTTGATAGAAACAGGGAAGCTAGGGGCAAAGTCATGTAGTACACCAATGATGCCCAAGTTACACCTCACAAAAGATGGAGAACTACTAAAAGATATAGAAAGTTAGTGGGAAAACTTAATTACCTTACAGTGAGTATTATGAGTCAGTATATGTCATGTCCTACAGTGGATCACTGGGCTTCTTTGGAACAGATTTTGTGTTATCTGAAGGCTGCTCCTAGGCGTGGTTTATTATATAAGGATTATGGCCACCCTAATATTGAATGTTGTTCAGATGCCGATTGGACAGGATCCAAAGAAGACAGAAGATCAACATCAGGATATTGTGTTTTTGTTAGTGGTAATTTGATTTCTTGGAAGAGTAAGAAGCAAAATGTGGTGTCACGTTCAAGTGCAGAATTAGAATATAGAGCAATGACACAGTCTGTGTATGAATTGGTTTGGATATCTCAACTTCTTGTTGAGTTGAGATTTGAAATCACCACGCCAACAAAAATGTGTTGTGACAATCAAGCAGCACTTCATATTGCATCTAATCCAGTATTCATGAGAGGACTAAACATATTGAAATTGATTGTCCTTTTGTACATGAGAAAAATCAACAAGGTTTGGTATCTACAGGATATGTAAAGACTGGAGAACAATTAGGAGATATCTTCACGAAAGCATTGAATGGAACACGTATAGATTATCTCTGTAACAAGTTGGACATGATTAACATATATGCTCCAACTTGAGGGGGAGTATTATAAGTGTATTATTGTGAATATCCTTGTTATATTTTTTACTTTCTTAGTTTTGTTGCACTTTCTTTCTTTGATAACCATTGTATCTTGTATATATAATTCATTAGTGAATGCAATAAGAATACTGATTTTCTCTCAAACCTAAGTGTTTTACAAATACCAAACAAGATTGTTGAACGGGTCCGTCCCCCACAATTGTGAAAAGAAAGTCTAATGATTCACATTACTTGAGAATAGTTAAACAGCAATGAGCGTATGTTTAAGTTAGAAAGTATGAAAAGCCCTACCTTACCATCATGACTAATTAGACTATTCCCTTCAATATGTTCACGCTTCAAACTTCAAAGAATATTTATGATTCTGGTTTCTTTCAGACATCCAAATGCTCACTCAAAACTACTAATTCAATCACTTTAACCGATCTCATGGAATGCTATATTGTTATATGGCAGGTTAACCAATATTCCCCTTCTTTCATATAGCATAGTGACCATTCCAAAAAGAATTCCAGGTTTAATCAGCCACTCTTGCAGCTTAGATAAACAGAACCCCTGTCCTATTTTATCCTATTAATATATACCAATAAATCATAAATCTCATTGGCCTTATTGTGTGATCTATCTCCTGAAACAAACCCATGAATTGTGCCCTTTAACTCAATGAAGCTCCAACCTGGTTTCTTGGCAAGATCTTTCTCATACACAAGACTACGTAACTTTTCGGCTTCATGCCACTGCCCAACACTGGCCTGTGAATTGCTCAACAATGTATAATACCCCACATTGTCAGGTTCTAATTCAAGAAGCCTGTGTGCAGCATAGTTAGCTATTTTATTGTCTCCATACACCCGGCAGGCACCCATAAGAGCACCCCAAATCCTGCTATCACAGAGATTTGTCATTCTCAATATAATTGCAAAGGCCTCTCTTACTCTTGTTGATCTACTCAAAAGATCAACAAAACAAGTGTAGTGCTCCAAATCAGGCTTAATGTTGAACCTTGACCTCATTGAATAAAAGATTTCACAGCCCTCACTTACAAGGCCAGAGTGACTACAGGCAGATAACAGACTTAAGAGCGTGACATTATTTGGGGTTACTTCTTCACTCGTCATTTGATGGAACAGATTGAGGGCGTCAATACCAAATCCATGAGCACCATATCCCTCAATCATGGAAGTCCACGCCACAACATCTTTAATTAAGATCAAGTCAAAGCATTTCCTGGCAGAAGCAATGCTCCCACATCTTATATACATGTTCAGGATAGATGTTTGTAAGTGTGTATTACATACCTCCAATCCATAGATTCGAATAAGGTGACAATGTATTGCTTTTCCCAACTGCAAAGCACCCAAATAGGCATAAGCATCAATTAAGTGTTTCAAAATTCCAACACTGGGTTTCAAGCCAGCAACTTGCATTTGCTTGAAAATCTCAACTGCATCATCAAAATGTCCATTCTGAATAAAACTAGACATCATGGCCCCCCAAGTAATGATGCTTCTACTAGGGATTTCCTTAAACAACCTAGTTGAATTTTCCAACTCACCAAACTTGGCGTACATATCCAACAAAGAAGTACACAGAATACCATCATAAAGACCACTTTTAATTGCCAAGGAATGTAGATTTTCACCTAGGATCAGACACCCGGAATCAGATGTCGCGGTTCCTGATATTAGTATGGTTAATGTTTCAATGGTGAGTGGAACTTCGCCCATGATTTTGTTTAAGATGTCCACAACCTTCACAATATCGCCCATGGAGGAATAAAAAGACATCAAAATATTCCAAGACACAACATTCTTGAAATCAATTTCAGAGAAAAGAGCCCCAACTTCATCCTCCCCACCCAGTCGACTATACATTCGCAAGAACGAATTCTGCAGTGCTGTATCAAACAATAAACCATTCTTAACCACATAACATTGAAGCAGCCTTCCCATAACCAAATTTTGAGTCGCACAACAAGCTTGCAGCATCACCATTAACGTCACCGAGTTCGGCTCCAACTCCCTCCTCATTCCCTCAAAAAGATCCAAAGCACAAAAAACATCACCACCTTTAACATATGCCGAAATCATCGATGTCCAAGAAACCAAGTCTCTGTTTGGCATTTCATCGAACACATGACGAGCAGAAACCAAACACCCACATTTCCCATAAACCTCCATCATGGTATTGCAGAAATACAAATCAGAACTAAACCCCATTCTAATTCCAACACAGTGAAGCATTCCTGCATAGACTACATCAACCCAAATCGACATAATGACTTGATTAACGATGGGAAGCGTAAAAGCATCATGCTCAACTCCCACCTCCCTCATGTTTTTATAGAACAAAAGGGCGGAAAGGAAGAAACCTGAGTCAAAGTGGGACTTGATGATGGAGTTCCAAAGAATGGGTTGGGGATGTGGGAAGGAGTGAAGAACAGAGACAGCACTGGAAAAGTGATTGAAGTTGGGGTAAAGGCGAATGAGGTAGGAGGCAATGGAGACAGAATCGAAGGAAGATGAGAGAATGAGATGGGCATGGATTTGGTTGAGAAGAGGAAGGTGGTGGCATGATTGTAAAAGAAGAAAGGGTTGTGAGGAGTGAATGGTTCTCATGGAATGGGGAGAGAGTAAAGAAGGGAGTTTAAGAGAGAAAAGAAAACGTGGGAGGACATGGGAATGGAAAGGAATGGTGTGTGATGGAGAGGAGGAGAAGAAAGCAAAGGCAGAGAAGAGAGGAGGAGAAGGATTTGATTTGTTTGAATAAAAAACAATAGAAACGAAGAAAATTGTATGGTGGGTGTTTGATTCAGACCACCATGCGACAATCCCAGAGCAGAATAGTTTGAGGTGAAGGAAGAACTAATACATCGCCCGAGCTAAAAAAAAAATAAAATAAAATAAAAAATCAAAGCTACAATTGGTAGTTGCATTTGGTAGGAATTTTTGTCTCAAGGATCCCCACGCACACAACAAGTGGTTCCTTGTTTGGATTCCAAACCTTTAATCTTCTTTTTCTCTCTTAGATCTAAAAAGATAGAACGAAAGAAAAGGTTATAAGTGAAACCTTTAGTGTTATTGCCTTTTTTTTTTTTTTTTTTTTAATTTTATCATGTGATATTTATCCATTTTTACGTGCATTTTTCCTTAAAACTACTATATTTTCGTTTGGTTTATACTTTTAACTTCATTAGTATTTCATTTCCCGTCTTTGTTTCGATGTTTTATTTTCTTAGACTCAAATGTGTTGAAAGTAAAAATAAAATTAAAAAAAGGAAATAATTATTTAAAATTGTTGTTCCCTTGTTTTATCTTTTTCTTATAAAATATTATTCCCTTAGTTCTTTTCTACATTCATTATTATGTATAAATCTTCATTTATGTTCTTTGACTTATTTAATTTTTGTCATTTCATTACTATGTCTTTAATCCTTTTTTATCATTATTATGTTAGTATTGAAGTATTAATTGTGTTAATTTAATATACGCACTCTAATATGTTAATCATGTTGTTATTAATCTTTTTATTTCATAATCATCTTTTCAAAGTTTTTGATGGGACAATCTAGAAATATTTGAGAGTTCGTTCTTTTAGATTTTGGAGGTGAGAGAATCAATTCTTTGATAGTTCGAGATCGATCTCCAATTTGTTTTCTTAAAAACAATTTAATATGTTTTTTTTTTTTTACTTGTTTAATTTATTATGATGCGTCCTTTTTTATTGTGCTTTTTTATATATTGTTAATCCTAACTAACTCCTATTTGATTTCTAATTAAAATTTCTCAAAGTTTTGAGAGATGTTTTTTAGTTCAAACTTCTTTAAGCTTTAAAATATTTCATAAATCTTTTTCTAAACCAATTAAAATTTTGTGCTTTCAAATATTAAAAAATTAATCAACTATTTCAAAAGGTTTCCTGATCAATGTTTTCTAATAACTTATACCATTCTTCTTAAATAAAACCATACGACATAATTTAGAAAATTCGGGAGTCTGACTTTCTAAATTCTTGAGGTGAGGGATCACATGTTTCGGAGTCCGAGATTTGATTCTAAGAAAAATGAATTTAATTAATGTTTTTAAAATATGATTAGAAGCCTATTTCTATGACAAAATTTGAGAAATTTTTGTAATTTCTTACTTTCTTGACGTGAAGTACAATTTCTCCTCAATTATAACATAGTCTAAATCGATGGATTTTATTCCACTTTATCTTATGGGATCATTACTTCAAATATTTGAGTGACGAGCGGTGAAATAAGGCATTTTATGTTTAAAAAATAAAGAGTATATTTTAATTTCAAATTTGATATTCGGCCACCATTTTTATATATGGGTGTTATGGGGTGCTAATACCTTTTTCGTACATAAATGACTTCCGAACTGAACTCCAATTTTTGCAGACCAATATTGTTTTTTAATTAAAAACTATTTTATTTTATTTTGGTGTCCATTCACATTGTAAAAAGGATCGGTGACAACTTGCTTTTATTTTTCTTTAAAATTAACCCATTATTAAGAGGTCAGTCATATCTTCTGACAATACTCTCATAACCGACTATATTACTCTTTGTGTGATCCAACCACCATATCTAAAGCTAATTTTCTTGCTATAAATGCCTTCACTTTATCAATTTGTGAAATGGTACTTCCATTATATACCTTTTCTTGGATGACACTCAATCTCATATTTGGTTGTTTCTTTGCTTAGCCATCTAGATGTTAAACATGATTATTAAAACATCTAATACATAAGTGTCCATAAACAAAGGTTTTTAACTGATAAGTCATCTCTCATTGTACCTTGGCAACATAAGCCAACCATTTACAATCATCCATTATATTGGCCCTAACTCTCCTCTTATAATTTTTCACAAATTGTATTTATTTATTTATTTGAAAAGGTTTTCTAAGCAAAGACATTGTAGAGATTTGGATCTAAGATCTCTTGGATCTCAGGTACATATAAGTGTCAATTGAGCTAAGCCCATAATAGCCACAAATTGTAGTTATCATCCTTCTTTCACAGCATAATCACTCGATGCCTTCTTAAACTCCCTTAATTAGTTGAATAATATGCCTAATTCAAAGTTTTGCCTCCCCTCATCTGTTATTTCTCTGTAAATAGGATATTTTATTCATATCACCACCTTCTAACTCAAAAGAATCTTTCAATGAGATACTCACTAGAGTCAATGTCACTTCTATCATCATCCTCAAAAATTTCAATGGTAATTATAATCTCAAATGATTTTAAAGTACCTTCTACATCCTATCAACATTTATATTAGAAATCATACCATCACCATCTTCAAATTCACTCACTAGAACCACCACCAAGGTAACATTTCATAATCATTCTCTAGCAATGTTTCTTCATGTAATGTCCTTCTATCACATAGAAAATTAGTTAATTCTATGAAATCTTTATCAAATTCTAATATTGTTGAAACTTGTACTGCGAACAATGCGTTGAAACAAAAGTTAGACGTCTGAATTTGGACGCTTAGGACAAAACTCCTAGAAATTTGATCGCCTAGTGGAAATTTGGCGTGGTGAACTTCAACGCCTAGAATGAGAATGCATTCAGATGAATACCTGGTGATAGACGCCTAGACCTTGTCGCCTGAATGTCGTCGCATTGAATTTGAACGTCCTGCGACCAAAATCTGAAAAACAGAAGCTTGTTAGAGAAAAGGTCTCAAGTCATGGATCACGCTCTCTTTAAGACATTTTGCTGCTCTGCTCGGAGTGTAGATAATTATGATATTGTCACGACGTCCCATGATAAAACAACCAAAACTCAATTGGAGCTGCTCTGAAATCGATAAGAATACAAAACATTCTTGACATTATGATACTGTCAAGTCTTATTCTCTCTTCTCTAAATTTCATAATGTGAGTGGTGTTTGTTTGTGTTTTTCGTTCTCCTCTTTTTGTACGTGTTTTTTGTTTGTTTTTTGAGCTAACGCTACTAATAAAACAGGATCACTTGACATTATGTTTTTTTTTTTTTTTTGTTCATCTAGTTTACACAGTTGGAGACTACTTTGGGGGGCTATGTTTATGCTTTTTTATGTATTTAAATATTTTGATATATCGATTAATTCATAAATTTGTTTTTGTGTGTAGTTTTGCCTTAAGCACTTGTGCCTTTGATGTTCTAGTACATCACATTACTCACCTCTATTGCGTCAGCCTGTAAGGTGTTTGATAAAATGTTTAGGAAAAATGTTTTGTAAATATTGAAGTTTTCGGTTGTGTTGAATTCTATTTTTGAAGTGGCTATTCTTAGGTAATTTTAATATGTGATAAAATTACTTTTTCGAAAACAATTATATCTCAGTTTGGGGTATGAAAGTAAGGAACACTATTTGTGAGTGTGTGTGTGTGGAGGGGGAGAGTTCTCAACCCCTCACCCTTAAGTTGTTCTCTTCTTGTTCATATTTATATATATCTTTCTTTGTTTCTTATATAAAAAAAATGTTGGTTTAGGAACAATAGTTATGTATACACGCACACACCACTAATGAAAACTTTGTGTTATTTTCTCATTGGAAATGTCTGATTTTATGTATACACGCACACACCACTAATGAAAACTTTGTGTTATTTTCTCATTGGAAATGTCTGATTGTATTTTTTGTTGCTATTTAGCTAAAGCTTGTTCTAGCTTCAGTCTCATTGTCATTGATCCACCATAGAAAAATGGAAGTGCTCAACAAAAATCAAAGTATGTTATAGCTTATTCATTTGCATTTATTGTCTTGAAGGTGTAAAGATGCTCTTGGTGATCTTATCATAGTTCGGGATAATTTGGTTTTTTTAAAAAATATCATATGTGTGAATACAGTTACATTTGGTATTATGTTTTTTCGGGTAAAGGCAAGGAATGTATTAGACACTTTGTGAGGAGATTTGTTGAAAGTACCATATGGGAAAAGTGTTGCCACTTTAGGTCATTGTCATGTTTCCAAAAAAGTTTGCTGTTTAAATGAGAACAACCGAGTTTTATGTCATAAAATTTAAGTGTTTTATTTATTCATTCATTTTTTTATTAACATTTTAGGGATCCAAAGTCAAATATTGTTTTATTATTTAGTAAAAATTATTCTATGTTGAAATGGTCAACTAGTTAGATTTTAAAAATTGCATGCATGGTAGTAAGGACCTCTTTTAGATATCTTGAAAAATTGTCATTATAGCCATTGTAATGCACCTCCACTAGAAATGTCCTCATCCTGAAAGCCTCAAACTTTGATGTCAAAAGTTGTAGTATTGACAACTTCACTTTGGATGTTCCTTCATGAGCTACAAATATTATATCCCGCGTCTCCTTTGCAGACGTATAAGTATTGATTAGTCTAAAAACATTACATTCAACACCATTGAAAATAACATTTCGAGTATCCAATTTTTCACAAAATGCTTTAACTTCAGCCACAGACCATTGGGATATAGGTTTGAGTTTCCTTTCCATCTTTTGTTTTAATGATAGAAAGAGACCCTCCGTGATTACAACCTTCCAAGTATTGCTGTCAATTGATTTAGCAAGGTAGTCATACAAGCTTTCTAGTAAGAATAGTTAGATCAGTCAAGCATTAAAGGGCGAGGGGTATAGTCACCTTCTTTGATTTCGTCCATGCTTGATGCACCTGAAGTCAAGGTGACCCGCTCTGATACCAATTGAAAAAATGTAAGTGCGACTCATCACACTCTCATGGATGTCACATGAAAAGTACTGGCAGCAACTAACAAGTAACACACCAACCAACAAGTAAAAGTAAAAGTAACACAAAAGTTGGTAACTCATTTTGGTGATAATCCACATACGTTTGGGAGGCAATGCACCCAGAAAAGATAATCTACTAATATTGAATGTTAAACAATTTGCAACATAGTATTTATTTGTAATACACTTTCTACAGTGACTCCTGTAGAGCTTAACTAAATGATCACCATGGCTCTCCTAAGATGAGACTCTCTCTCAAGTATACTTAGACTCCCGCTAAGTGTGCCAATATTAGTGTCTTCACTTGGGTTTCCCTGCAATCATCAAACTCCCTTAAACGATAAATCTTAGGCTCCCCCTAAGATAGATAATCCCTTCTTGAGTCAAAGTCTTAGGCTCCTTCTAAGACCAAGAATCTCTTCTTGATGGCAAAGGTTTAGGCTCCCCCTAAATCGAAACGGTCTTCAGTATATTGAAGATAAAAAATGAAGAACTTGCAGCGGAACACGGTGAGCAACAAGCGTGTACAATGAAAAACACAATAGTCGTATGAAGAAAAACTCTTGCTAAAAGAACAACTGCGGTTTCTATAAATAACACACTTCTTTATTTGCACAATAAAAAAAATGGCTTCTTCAATAAACAAAATCGACAATCCTAGACGAATTTCATAGTTTATTTTAAATAATCTAATCCATTAAAGAAAATAGTATCCAACCGGAAAAGATCAACCCCAATCCTAAAATAGAAAAGATATCGAATAAAATAATGTAGTCGTGTATTTCTAAATAAGAAAAATATTTATACGAAAAACTTCTAATGTTAAAAGTCAAATGTCAAGACTTTGTACAAAACAACTGAGTCAACCATTGCCTTTTTGAAAAATATAATTTAGATCAATTAATGTTTAATTATTATTAAATAGTTATTTTCATATTTCTTTGTAAGACTATAAATATATAATTTAGGGTTGTAATACGTAGCTTTTGATCATATTTCAATATAGATTTTTTTTAGAGTTTCTCTCAACTTTAAGGATGGATTTTTCCTTGCTTGCCCATGAATTTGGCCTAATACCTCAACCCGCTATATCATATATCTTTAACAACTCGTACAAAAACACCAATTGGTCACCAATATAACTATGAATACTAATAATAAGATTTATAACTCATACAAAAACATTGATTAGTGAACAATATAAATATAAATACTAATAAGAAGATGTATAACTCAATTAGAGAATAAGTTAATTATTAATTTAAATAACTTTTTAAATTTATTTGAATTACAAGAATATTTTTTGATGTTGATATATTATCAATATATACATAGAATTGAAACTTTGATATCAATATTGGCATCATATTTTAATTATTGATGTAGATTAAACACTTACTACCATTCAAATTGACAGTTTGAGCCTCATCAAACAATAATGTTTTCTTTTTTAATTTAAGAAAAATAGTTGAGTGCATGTGTTGCATCCATCTTTGTGGAGCTCACACTATAATTGTTTAATTACAAATTCTCACTGGGCAAAACTTTTCACCTAGGAGTGCAACAAAAAACCCAAAAATCCTCGATCCTATGGTTTTGTTTGGTTTTAGTTCAAAATTGGGCATATAGGTTTGTATTTAGGTATGGATCGATTTTTTATTTAAAAACCAAACAAAACCGAAAATATATACCCTTAAAAGTAAACTCTAATATTAGACATCTTTTAATGTTTTAATTTTTATGGTACATATATATTTAAAAAAGATAAATTATTATGGTGCTCGTATGTTTTTTTATTTAAAAAAGGTAAAGAAAAAAATATTAAATTTCAAACTATAAAAGAAAGAAATTGACCCAATTTTAATTTAGAATTAGCAAAAAGAGCTCATTTGAAAAATAAATGATGGAAAGAAAAATAAAAGTAATGGAAAGAAAAGAAAATAGAAAATACTAAAAATCAAGAACAGATGATAAACAGAACCAAAGAAAAATCAACCTATTGGTTTTGTTGTTATTTATTGGATATTAGTTTGGATTTTTTTTTTTTTTTTTAAACCATTGATTAATTGATTTGATTATTGGTTTATCCAAAACTGATAAAATAGAAATGATTATCACATCTAGTGCAGTCTTAGTTTCCCTGCATATTGTTATTAATTTAAGGAGTGTTTGTATAGATCATGACCTATCCTACACTGCCTTCCACTTTCGTGACCACCACAAAAACATAAATTATAACCTTTTGCTTACGTCACGAGTCCTCCACAAACTCATCATGATCGTGATTATTAGACCCCCAACTTGACGAAGGTTCCCTATCCCTAGCCTGATTTCATGAACAAAAATGCGAGGACGATTGAAACTGGTCGTCCTTTACAGAATTCCATCACTCTCGCGATTTTAACCCCATCCCAATTAAACATACCTACTCCTAACTTGATATGAAGAATTTAACCAGATGAGGATTGAAACCCACTTTTTTTTCCACTACCCTCTCACACTTGCGATGAACATTATAGCACAATGTTTTTCACAGATCTTTAATCCGATTTTGTAAATCACATCGGGACAAGAAAATGTTTATTTACACAAGTCAACATTTCAGGAATTTTTATGGGAATATCGAGTATAATATAAGGAATAATATTATTAGTTAGAAAAGAATTATGTTATGTGAAAATCAAAATAATATTTTTTTTTTAATAAAATAAAAAAGAAGAAGAAAGGATGCGGAGCACATTTGTGAAGTCAGATTGATGAGAGTTTATGTTTCTTGAGATTGGCCGTATGCATGTAAGTAATGTACAAATAATTAACTCACGGAAGTAATTAACAGAGCTAAGACTTTAGACTTTATATCGCGAATGATTAATTTAAGTGATGGTGTTGTTGGATCGATATGGCAACCCTAGGGGAGTGAATAGAGTTTAATTAAACTTTTTAATAAATATGTCCAAGTTAAACTAATTAAATAATTTTAAAATTAAAATAAAAACTATAACTAATTTATGCTAAATAACAAGACCGTAATTTTCTTGAGATTGGCCGTAATTTTATACTGGTTCGGTCAAACTCGACCTACATCCACTTTCCCAAGCACCTCTTGGGATTTTGATTAAAAACCTTCTTTTGACTCTTTCCACGGATTAGAGCTGAACCTCTACCTTGCTCCTTTTTCGGGTTCAAGAGCAAATCCGATCCTTTCCACGGATTAGGATCCAACCGTTACAATATTTTGAAATCTAAAAAGAGCGGATTTACAACTATGAGCTCACAATTAATCCTCACAATACAATAAAAATTCTCTCAAGAACAAGATGAAAATAATGAAAATTGGAAGCTTTAGAGAGAGTAACAATGGTGGCTTTTTCAATTTTTGAGGATTGTAAAGTGAAAGTGATT
>JBBPDJ010019740.1:0-23451 GCA_037974625.1 Cucumis cinereus | reverse complement strand
AAAAAGCACCAACTGCAACCCTTGGCTCATACTCCACTTCCATACACCTTGCCAGAGACTCGATCCCACACTTATCAGTCCTAGTAGAAACCATTTGAAGACTAGTTTTGGCGCCCAAAAAAAGACTGAGTTCGGGACCTATTTTCTCGACCTTTTTGAAAAAAATCTTCAAGGTTCCTAAAAATTAGGAAACTTACTAGTTAGACAAGAATTTTCAAGACTTTTTATTTTTTGCCAAAATTGAGTCATTTTTCGTAGGCTATAGCATTGGCCATTTTTCAAACGTTTTGGGCACCTCCACAGTACAGTTTCAAGGATCACCAGCAGCGATCCTTAGCTCATTCTCCACTTCCATACACCTTGCCAGAGCCACGATCCCACACTTATTAGTCCATAGTCATTTATCTAGAGGGGTGCAGGACGAAAACTAATAGTAGAACATTGCATTTTACATATTCAACGCTTGAATCAAATTGAGAAAGTAAACCACATAACTAACTTTAAATTTCATATATAAGTACTCTACTACATAAGAGCAAATGTAATATTCTACTTAACATCAAATATACTCTACATTAAACTTCAAACTTCAAAATATGCATGTCAAAAGCTTGAAACAAATTGACAAAGAAACTTAACCTTAACTAACCCCCTACCCCTTACACAAAGTCAGTCTTGTTTTATAAGAATCGACTGGACGGGTGCCTTCTTCATATGAATGAACTACAACAACAACATCGACCTCTCCTTCCTGTCAATAGAAACCAAATGATAAGAGGAAATCGATCTAAATCCAAGGGCATCAACTAGAAACAACTAACAACATTGCTTGATTAAGAGTTAGTGTAATGTTCACAAGATAGGATAGGATATAACTTCATGTACAAATAGAGAAAAGTGAAGACTTGAGTTCAGGATTCGGCATAATCATATCTATATAGATTTGATCATTCTAATCAAACTAAGAAAATTCCTCCAAAAAAAAAAACAAACTATATAGATTTGATCATTCTTATCATACTCATCAGGTGTACCTTGCAACCAGTAGCTAAAAAATAAAGCAAACTACTCCACTAAATTTCCTTCACTAAATTCAATCACTCCAGGACCAACACTCTCAACAACACTGAAAACAATATAAAATAGAAGATCACTATGAAAACCAAAATCAATATATAAAGAATGACAGCATTCTATAGTAGTACATGCTACAGAGTCAGCTAGATAAAACCCCCCCTCTCCCACTATTTTTTCCAACATTCAGACATCAAAATAATCATTAATTCATAATCCTCGATATAAAAAACCACTAAAAGAATTAAATCAAATATGCTCTAAGCATATACACTAGCCAGATGAGAAATCAGCTGGCAACAACAAAAGTAATGCGTTTCAACATTAAATTCAACACACACATCAACTTATGTATCTCAATGATTAGATCCTAAAGAACAACTTTGGTTAAAAATATTTAAATCCATATGATGTACGATGAAAGAGAATCAAATAGATTTAACCATGGAAGAAAAGCTTACTAGGATTTAGCCAGAGGTAAAGGTGATTAAGTCAAATTAGATTTGTCCCTCTTAATAGTGCTGCCCTACAAAAACAAATATCAAACAATGATTAAGAAGTATAATGAAACAGCAGATTGGCTTTCACACTGCCCTTCAAATTGAAAATAGTTCCTAATATGTCATTTTCCTTCTGATGCAACTATAAGATACATAACAGGAAGAGGAAAAAGGTGTCAAGCATTAGAACATAAAAATTGTCATTTTTAAAACTTTTGACATTGATAGCATCAAAACAAACATTCATCCCATCTTAAATCCACAAAGTAAATAAGCTAAGCCAAGTATAATGTAAAACAAATTATGTAAAAAGTTACAAATAGTATCAAAATAATTCGTGGAAGGCCAAAAGCATTAAGTTTACAGTCATGGCAACATCACCCATGCCCAAGCTTGACACCCAATTCTTGAGATACTCAAGGAGCAATGCTCGTAGCAGCAACTCGACGTGGTTGTGTGCATCCAACCTTAAGAAGATAGCATGAAAATGAATTTTACAACTCAGGGTAACAGAAAAATTCTAACAAATTATTCAATTGATAACTAATTACAAGCACATCCAACATTTTGTTTACTCACTACAATTTGCAACCAACTCCTAAATCAAAACTAGGCTAAAATTTGCCAAATACGAACTTCAGATGCAAACTAAAGGCGCATGAAGAATTTGAAATACCATAGTGGTAAAACGCAAAAATCACACAAAAAACAATGATTATGACCACGAGACGTAACTTGAATACAACTGCAACAGTACCAGAAGCCTTAGAACCATCTGGTACTTGAAAAACTGCATTGTGCCTATGTGGATCAAATGGCTTATTTGTAAGAACCAAACATTTCCACTCCATACTTTTTTAACACCTGCAAGCAACAAAATTTAGTTGAACTTTACTACAACACAAATGCCATGAAAAGTCAAAATTAGATGGAGATACCCAATGACCAATTACTTAAGTTGCATTTAATATTTTAAATTGTAGTCTTGCAGCAGATGGTTTCAATTGGTTGATTCTTCAAATAGAACTTATAAGTTAGACTGATAATCAAAATCCTCACCATTTTACTCAATCATCAGGCAGTACAACTTAGAAATTGAAGTATAAAACACATGGGATGCCAACATCCTAAACAAATTGACATGAGTTCTTCTTTCATCAAATTCAAGGAAATTCACTACTTAAATCATCCAATTATTGATATAGTAAAAATAGATTCAAATGAACAATGAACCTCATGAATAATTAGGGCATCAGATACTAACCTCAAAAATTGTTTCGCAGTCATTTGAACACCTTCAAGAAGCGTTTTCAGTAAGGGTACTACACCTACAGAGTCATTAATTGTATCAATCTTTGAGAAACTTTCCTTGACTACAGATGAAGCTCGCCCTAGATTGTCTGAAATGTATAGTAAACTATTTGCAAAGTCCTAAAATACATATAAATGATTGATGTCAGTAGAGAGAGTCTTGTAAGTGAATGTTAAAGCATTCTCCCATGTCATTGTAACATGATAACAAATGTCAAAGTCCAAAAATAGGTCAAACATAAATTAAAACCTGTATAGCAAACTTCTTCGAAATCTCAGCTTCACGCTTTGTCCTTGCCATCACATTGTCCATCTCTACGTAAGTGCGAATAACTTTATCTTGTATTTGTTCAATTTAAAAATCATAGAATGAAAACGAACACATCAAAAAGATTAAATCTAAAAATCTAAAAATCAACCATTTGTTCACTCCTTCAATCACTTGGTTTTTCCTTCTCCTTCTTCGTCGTCTTTCTTCTCACTGCTCATGCGCAGAGTCTCCCATCGTCACAATTCGACGGTTTCGTTTATGGAACTTGAACACCATCCTCATCGAGGCATTTTTCAATCCAGTTTGCCCCGTCGTCACCAGTCGTCGTGCACGCTTCTACCAGAGAGGGAAATCGAAGGTTTAAAGATCGCTTCTCTTAGGGGAAAATAAAATTTTGACCAAAATATGAGATTTTGATGAAATAGTGGGAGAATTGGGGAAAATAAAATTTTGACCAAAATGGGCAAAATTGGAAGAAAGGGAAAGAAAATTTGAGATTTTTAGGAAGAGATGGAAGAACACACGGATGAGAGGAGCAGGGTTTTGCGAAGCTCTTCGCTTTCTTTGAAAAGTGACAGGGTGAAGTTTTGCGTAAATTAAAATTGGAAGAAAGGGATTTTCGGGGGCAAGATAAAAATTTAAGAAGAAATGGGTTTTTGGGCGTGTGCAATTTTAATTGGATAGGTTTACTTGACGGTTAAAACATGTCAAGCTCTAAAAATTATACTTGAAAGGTAAAAACTGTCAAGTATTGAAAACATTTCAACAAAAAATCTCAATTTTCCCCCTTTTGTTTATTCTTGACGGTTTTAACTTTACTTGACGGTTTTGTATAAAACTGTCAAGAATTGTAAATTTCAAAGTGTCAAGTATTCCCTTGTTTGTAGTAGTGCACATAGGTCATGGGTTGAAAACCTGACTTATGTGTTTTCTCTCACATAAGTCATGGGTTTAACCCATGACCTATGTGACTTCCTTCTTTGATATTTTTTATTTTATTTCTTTTTTTTTTCTATTTTCTCGATTTCATATTTTTTTAATTAAAAAAACTCTCTTATGTTAATTTTTTCTCTTTCTTATTTTTCAATTTCTCCATCAAAATCTGACCCACATCATTTCTTTTTTAGATTGTTCAACCAACCTTACAATATTTTTTTTTTACTTTTTTAAATTTGTAATTAAATTAAGTCAATAATTTATTAACATATTTTTTCGATTCAATATTGTTTTGTAATTAAAAAAAAAACAAACTCTCCTTTGTAGTTTTTCTTTTTTCTTCAATCCCTCGTTCAAAATCCGACCCACATCCTTTTTTTTTATATTGTTCAACCCAATATTTGATTATTTTTTTTACTTTTTTAATTTAACTTAATAATTAAGTAACTTACTCTTTCGATTAATCTTTTTTGATAATTAAAAGAAAAACGTGATTGTATTTTACTGTGTTTTTTTTAAATAATTTGAAAGTGTAGAAAAAATTAAATGTAAATTAAAATGTTTGTATTGATGTTTTACAATCATTTAAAAATTAAAAGAAGATCAATGGGTTTCACAACTTGGACATCGTCGATTTCTAGCTAGTTGTTATCGTCGACTTTGAAATCCATGTTGTCTTTGGTACTCTGAACTCTAAGGTTTCACATAGTTATTAAGGTTATGTTATTATTATTGTATAAGTTTGATTGTTTATTGGCTAGGATAATAAATATGTTAAAATTCAATATTTAAATATAGATTATATGTTTTATTTATGTTTATTTCTTTTACTAAAAAGTTGGTTAGTTTTTTATGCAAAAATTTGACCAATTTATCTTTTAAATTCAATTGTCATATAAACTAATAATAATAAACAATTTAGTTATACATTTAATTATTTAATTCGAATTTTCTTACATTAACGATTTAAATTAATTGGTTTTTTTTTTAAAAAAATGGGGAACTTGATAACCGCGAATTACCCATGTGGAATCCTTGCATTATTCCCGTGGGGAAATTCACGGGGATGGGGAATGAAGCGGAAAAATTCATGGGGATGGAGAATGAAATAGGGAGCGGGAATGGGGAATAGAATGAAGATTAATTACCATCATTGGACTACCATAAGTTATTTAGTATGTCATTTAAAGTGATTAAAAAAATATTTAAATATGTACCAGATGACCCACAACTACTCTCGATCGATTGATGTAGAGTCTTGTAATATTATTATACCAGATGAGATTTTGTGAAAAAATGACCAAGTATTGCATTCTGATGAGATATATTGTTTGAAACTGAAATGTCTGATCACCCCATCAGAATAATGCGACTTGTTAGTACTCATTCGACTTTAATACCTTACCACGATAGACTGACCCCTGAATCATAATATCGTGAACTGGTCCCTAAATCATAAGATCTTGGCCTAAATGTTGGCATCATCATCATCAAACTACTATAATGTAGATCCTCGTAATGTTATTATACTAGTTGATGTATTCTTGAGTTACATCTCTAAAAAAATATTATGTAATAAAATGTAGAAAAATATGTCTAAATTACAACGTGAAATAGTAGGTACAAATTTATTACAATTTATCGAAATAATTGATAAACATAAAAAAAAATTTACATAACAAAAAAATTAATGTTATAACAATAAAACCATAGATTACTACTGACATGTAAAACCCTAAATCAAATAGTAATGTGAATATACCATAGTTTTAATATAAAAAACTAATAGTAATATGAATATAACATAGTTTTAATATCAAAATCAAATAGTAACTTGAATATAACACAGTTTCTTAAAAAATATAACATTTATAGTTTCTTCGTAAATATAACCTTTAGCTCTCTTTTGGTTTAATATTTTAAAAATATATTCTAACTTGACCTTTAAACCTTTATAATCTTTTTAAAATTTAACCTTTATAGAATTTTTAAGAAAACCTAAAAATTTCTATTACTGAATATTAGAATTTTTTTTTTTATTAGAAAACTATCATATTTTGATTTTTTAGAAACTTAACCTACATTTAAAAATTTTAACCTTTTAATTTTCTTTTAATCTTTTTATGATAGAACTACATTTATAAACTATTATATCTTTTAAGAAAAAATTTGAGATTTTTTTATAGAAATTTTATCATTTATTAGATCAAACCTTTATAATTTTTTTTCAATTTTTTTTCTTAATTAATTGGTCAAGACCTGACCTTTAAATGTAATTTTTAATTTTTTTTAATATAAAAGGTCATTAGACCTGACCTTTATACTTTTTTTGTTTTCCTTTTCAAAAGGAGACCTGACCTTTACAAACTATCCAAAATCTCTAAATAATTTTCAAACAATTTTATTTCTCTAATTTTTTTCTCCAACCACTCTATTATTATAAAAGATCCTTTTGTGCCTTGTCAAGAGTTTTCCCAAGGTGCCATTTGGTTATATTATAATCGTTCTTGTAATTTTGTCGCTTATTATCTAGTGTGTTGTTAATCATATTGATTCTAAGTTTTTTTCTTTGAAGAGGAAAGTCGTAATGCTTGATAGGAAGATGTTTACCTAGCTAGTTGTTGTCTATTTTAACAGGACTTTTGTTGGGTTTAATTTATTGTTTTAATTGAGTACAATTTAAATAATAATAATAATAATAATTAATCATTTAACAATCATAGGATCATTATATATATTCTCTAGAGTTTTCTTTCTCTTTGTAGTTAAACTTTCATTTCAATGTTGGTACTTTTTGTTTTAAGTTTTGTTTTAGTGGTCATATCTTTCAAATCTTGTGATGGGCTTGCCCTACTTTTACCTTCTATTATTATTTTCTAAAAACCTAAATATGTTCCCATAATAAAAGAAAAAAACAAAACTTTTGACTATAATTTTCTTTATTTTCTAAATTTTTCTAAAGTCGATGTGTAATATAGAAAAGATTACGAATAATAATAGTACGAAATATTATAAATATTATAGAAAGTAGATGCGCATCTCAAAAAAAGACTACGTGTGTTCTTAAACATGATACTCTACTGTCACAGAATTACACATGATCGGTGTGCTAATAGCCACATCTTACTTGCCACAATTTCTATAAATAGTGGTCTTCGTAGAAGTGTGAAGATTGTAGAGTAATCCAAAAGGATTGGAGAAACTTTGAGAAATATTCAATTTAACTTTTGTTATCTTATTTTATTTTATATATTTTCTTATTAAAAATTCATTCATTCATTATTTATATTTTATTAAGGGCTCTTTTGGTAACGTTTTCATTTTTGTTCTTTGTTTCTCGTTTCTTGTTTCTTCTATTTTGAGAACAAGAAACGAGAGTATATTTGTTTCTCGTTTCTTGGTAACGTTTCCATTTTTGTTCTTTTTTTTATTTCTTGAAAAAAAGAAACAGAAATATAAACGTGTTTGATAATTATTTCTTGTTTTTTTTGTTTCTTGTTTTTGTTTCTTTTTTTTTTTGCAACAATATATATATACATCTATGTACGCGTGTCATACAATAAACATAAAAAAGTATTTATATTAAATGATATCGAGTCAAATCCAACTTAATTAGATAATTATGTAAATATCGTGGTTGTAAAATATTAAAGTTAAGCTAAATGAATGGCTTAGTCTGAAACATTTATATATTTGTAAAATTCTACTCGATTTTCTCTAAAAAAATTCAACTAGATTTCAGATGATATAATTAAAATAATATATAAAGACGCATATTGCAAAAATTAATACTAAAAAATTGAAATATAAAAAAATTAATATGCATATTAAAAATTAAAATAAGATATAAATCTAAATATTAGAAAAATTTTAAATTTAAAATAAAAATAAAATAAAAATGTAAAAGAATGATTTTGTAAAGAGAAAAATTAATTAAAAAAAATAAAGATTATGGACATAAGTATAAAAAGAAAAAAAAATAAAAATAAATGTCGATCTTGGAAGTTGAAATTTGAAATATAAAAGAATTAATTTAAATATTTAAAATTAAAATATTGATTTTTTTAAAATAATGTTTTTTAATAAAATATGTAAAAAATAGGGTAGGTGTTTAAGAAATGTCAAAAATGGTGTAGTGAAGTCGTGTACGCGGTCCACGATTATCTAAAGTAGTGGACAGGATACACGACTTTGGTACAGGTAGCGTCAGTGATGTCAACGACGTCAACGTGGCACTGTTGACCACTGCCATGCTGGAAGTCGTGGACGGGGTCCACGACTTCCAATTAATTGACAATTTTTCAATATGAGAAAAAATAATTAGGGTTTAAAACCCTAAACCCTAAATTCATAATTGACAATAAATAATTACTTATATTTAAAATAAAAAAGAAAAAATCAACTAGACAACATTTTAGGATGTCAAAATAAGATTTGCTATAATTATGATAATTCTATGCATATTATTCCTTAAATAGAGTTATTCATAATTATTGCAAATCTAAATTAAATTAAATCTAAATCATTTCATTTAATCTAGATATTAAAAAATTAATAAAGAAAAAGAAAAATAAAGAAATGCTGAAACAAATTCTTCAAAAAAAATATAAAAAAAATTGCGTGAAGTAGGATTTGAACACATAACTTGTAAGAGGAAGAACATTATCATGGGTGCCTAAAAGTAATAGGAAGATTGAAGGAAAAAAATTACTTGTGTACCCAAGCTTAAAAGGAAGAAAGGTTTGGAGAGAAAAAAATATTTTGAGAGAGATTTGGAGAGTAAGAAGAGAAAGAAAGAAGAGAAACGGAACAGGAGAAACTTTCTTTTTGTTCCCACAAATTTCTAACAATTATAGAAACGTTTCTAAACTTTTGGGAAAAAGAAACATATAAAGTTATCAAACACATTTGTTTCTTAAAAAATAAAAATAGAAAAAGGAAATAGAAAACAAGAACGTTACCAAACGGGCCCTAAAATACTGATACAATCATTTTTTCTTATTTATTGATTGATTTGACCGTTGAACCATTTTCCTTATTTATTGACTTTTGATCGCTAAACTGTTTTATGACCGTTGACCTGTCTTGGTTTGAATTTTGACCGTTGAATCAGTGGACTATTTTCTAAATCACCACTATAAAAGGACTCTTCCACTATCCTTATTGAGTATGAAAAGAATTCATTCCCCATCTTTCTTCTTCTCTGTTTTCAAGCTTTTCCCAATCATTTCACATTCATTCTTTCGAGCATGCTTTTCGAGCACAGTTAGAAGGGTGTTAGCATTTGATCGACTTTTGATATAGATCAGATGGAGATAGACGATGTCACACCCTTTTTCAGACTCTCATCTCTAAGTCTAAGAGATGACGTGAAGCCAACAAGCACAATTTTATCTTAACGACTATAACGCTCTGAATTCCCAAACCAAATTGGACCGTTACTTAATTAAAAACCAGAAATTTTGAAATACAGAAGTAATACAAAACAAATACTTTTATTTGAATAAAATAATCAGTTTAAATGTCATCAAAATAAATACTGAATTAAATGCAAAAAATGTGATTTGTTTGATCAGTTACAGGCTATCAGTTTAGAATAAAGGAGAATGACATTCCCAAGACTGCCTTTCATTCGAGATATGAATATTATGAGTTCATAGTGATTTCGTTCGGGCTGAAGAATGCTCCTGCAGTGTTTATGAATTTGATAAACAGGTGTTCAAGGACTTTCTTGACACCTTTGTAATTGTATTTATTGATGACATCTTGGTTTACTCCAAAATAAAGGCGGAACATGAGGAGCATTTAAGGGAGGTTTTAGAGACTTTGAGATCGAACAAGCTTTATACCAATTTTTCCAAGTGCAAATTTTGACTGAAGCAAGTGTCATTCTTTGGTCATGTCGTATTTAGAGAGGGAGTTTTAGGGGATCCTACCAAGATTGAAGCGGTTACCAGTTGGTTTCGACCTTCTACTGTCACGGTGGTTCATAGCTTCGTGGGTGTAGAAGGATATTACCGATGATTCGTGGAGTATTTTTTACGTATAACGACTCCTTTGACTTAGTTGACCAGGAAGGGAGTTCCTTTTGTGTGGAGCAAGACTTGTGAGAGTAGTTTTCATAGGTTGAAGCAAAAACTTGTTACTACGTTAGCCCTTACAGTGTTGGATGGTTTAGAGAGTTTTTTGATTTATAGTGATGCCTCAAAGAAAGGGTTGGGTTGTGTGCTGATGTAGCACAGGAATGTAGTTGCTTATGCGTCTCGTCACTTGAAGATTCATGAGCAGAATGATCCCATCCATGATCTGGAGTTAGCAACAATGGTTTTTGCACTTAAGATTTGGAGGCGTTATCTGTATGGGGAGAAGATACAAATCTTCACCGACCACAAAAACCTTAAATACTTCTTCACCCAGAAGGAGTTGAACATGAAACACATATATGGCTAGAGTTGGTGAAAGACTATGACTGTAAGATCTTATACCATTCGGGTAAGACAAATGTGATAGCTGATGCTCTGAGCAGAAAAGTAGCCCACACAACAGTTCTCTTACCAGACATGCTCAGTTGCACCAAGTTTTCGAGCGAGCTGAGATTGCAATTGCAGTGGGGGAAGTCACCTCACAGTTGGAACAATTGACGGTGCAACCGACATTGAGGAAAAGAATTATTGATGCTTAGGATGGTGATCAGTATTTGATTATGAAGCGCCGCTTAGCAAGGCAGGCAAGTTGAGGGATTTTTTGTATCCTCTAATGATGATGTCCTGTATGAGAGACGCTTGTGTATTCCAGCAGACAGTGAGGTTAAACATGATTTGTTGTCTGAAGCGCATAACTCTTCGTTTGTTTATGCATCTTGGCAGTACCAAGATGTACCAGGACTTGAAACAATTTTCTTGGTGGCCTAAGATGAAGAGAGAAGTAGCAGATTTTGTTAACAAGTGTCTGGTGTGTCAGCTGGTGAAAACACCAAGACAGAAGCCAGCAATTCTGTTACAACCTCTTGGAGTTCTAGAGTGAAAATGGGAGAACGTGTCAATGAATTTCATTACAGGGTTTCCTAGGACAACGAAGGACCACACTGTGATTTGGGTTATTGAAGATAGACTCACCAAGTCAGCACACTTTATTGCAGGTAGATCTATGTATACAGCGAACAAGTGATCTCAGTTGTACTTGAAGCAGGTGGTGAGGTTGCATGGAGTTCCTGTGACGATTGTTTCCGACAATGATGCCCGCTTCACTTCTAATTTCTGGAAAGGTCTCCAAAATGTCTTGGACACACGGTTGGATTTCAGTACAGCTTTTCACCCATAGGCTGATGGTCAGACTGAACGTTTGAACCAGACATTGAAGGATATACTGCGAGCATGTGGACTAGAGTTTAATATTATTATTATTATTATTATTATTCATTGTCTCTTTCCACAATTAATTCCACAATTTCTCTCTCTTTCATTAAAACTCACTCTCCTTCTCTCTTCATTTAAAACTCACTTTCCTCTCTCTTACTTTAAAACTCACCTTCTCTCTCTCTCCATCCATAGTTATTCACTATAAATAACCAATAAATCAAAAACTCATCAACAATTAAATAACCAAACAATCAACTTAAAATTAATTTGCCTAAGATAATTAAGTAAATAATTTATCTTAATTTTGGGGAGTCACAATGACACCCACTGGCAGCTTACCTAACTACTATTTCTAACTCATGAAAATATCTAAAGAAAACATATGTAATACTAATATATGCAACTTAACACACCCACCCTTCCTATAACAATTTACCATATTGAAATTAAGAACTTAAGACAATATATAGATAACTCGACATACATCTAACTGTTGTCTCAACCTTCACAAGTTATTAAATACAGACCAAAATGCATGTTCAAAGTTCACGACATACAATAAAATTTTAAGACTGGGTAGTAGAATAGTAGCAGTAGGACAGGCTCTGGGATCACGATCTCTACGTGAAAAATGAAAATCATTTTGAAACGGTGAGCTAAAGCCCAGATAGTGATTAATTTAAATAAACATACTATGAAAACAATATAGTGACACATCTTAACAAAGCAATACACATTTAAAACTACTTGCATGGATTATCTTTACTCATCATTTATCTACGTTGTAGTAGAACATGTCCGCTACTCTCAACGTCTTTGTCGTAGTGGGGCATGTCCGACACTCCTGACAGCATCGTTGTTGTGAAGTAAACTCAACACCAACAATGAAGTACTTTTAGATTCACATATAATATACAAGTCTCTACATGGCTCAAATTTGCTTTTAATATTCAAGTCTTTTGATTAAAACTCAGTCGCGATGCCCAACTTAGAGTTGCAATCTCATGAAGAGCGCCGCACCCAAACCTCATGTCGAAAACACTTATACATAGGGCCACAATGCCCAATTGTAGCACCGCGACACTTTGAACTTGAGAGGCACGTTAACCACGCGCCCTTGCGCGTATTTATCTGCCCAATTGTTATAAATTCCCATTTCCTTGTATTTTCTTCATAATTCATCACCCATTCAATTCCCAAATAGTTAGGGCCATTCAATTTGTAATTTTACTCTCCAAATTTATCAATAAAATTTCTCTCTTTCATTCTTTGTAGATGTCTTTTGTGTTCAATTTTTCTCTTGATACTACACCAAGATCAATGAAGAACTAAAAAGTACCTTCTTAAGAATGGATTTTTAGTTGATCTTTCTAGTGAAATTATGTTTTCATTGCATTTAATTTCAATCTTTGCTTGAATTTCAATCTTGTTTTTGCATAAGTTCTTGTTTGAATGGCTTCATCAATCACCAGGGTATGAAACTTTCTTTAAATTCTAATGGCGCTAAGCATAATTTTTTAAACAAGGTTGATTGGTTATTCGTGAATTTATTTTAAGCATGTCTTTTTCCTTTTAATATTTTCTTGCCTAATCCAACTTGAATTTAATTAATTAATCGTTCTTAAGATAGAGGCTTTCCTTGCTTTTGAATATCACAACATTGAAACCTAAGATCTTATGGAAACTTAAAGAATGCATGAAAACCGCTAAGATGAAAGTGCATTTAATAAGTTTAGTATGAATCTTGATGCAATACTTGTTCATTAATTGAGGTTAATTAGTTTCTTTAACTAATTCTTTGTGGGTTGATTTTGATTGCAATGTTATTATTTGTTCAATGATAGAAATATTGGCTAAAAATAGATATTTCCACTTTTACTATTGATTGAGAGCAATAATTATCATTTGTGTCCAAAAATTTAGAAAATCCAAAAAGATTTACTTGCTTTGTTTACATTTCGTTGATTCCAAAACAACCTCCCATTACAATTAGCATTCTTGATTTTTTGTTAAATACTTGATACCCTAAACAAAGTTCCGTTGGTTTCGACCCCTTACTTTCTCTTTACTACATTTTGTTACTTTCTTGATTAATTAAGTTTGGATTTACCAACTGTCTTTGTTGTTTGTAATTTGAGTTATTTTTAATCAATCCTCTTTTCTAACGACTTTGCTTTTGTCCAACAAACAAAGTGCTATATTTTCTAGGTTAAACTATCCGAGATGGTTGTACTTATGCATCAAATCCCTTATTCTGTAGGAAATATATGGTTTAGGGAACTAAAGAAGTACAACAAAGTAAGAACAACTCAATTCCGAGCTAAATGAGCAAAATCAAGAAAAAAAGAAGAAAATTGAAACTTCGCCTCTGTCTACGCCGCGTGAAGCCCCGTGGCAACAAGTCATGGCAATTTTTTTGAGAGCCCCATTTTCGTTCAACATTGCGGCGCCAATCCAAACGTCGCAGTGCTAAAGTCCAGCGTCGCGTCCCTATTGAACGACAACGTCATTGAGGGTTATGCCCAGTGTCGTAGCGCCCAACTATAACGTTGCGACACTAAGAACTTTTAACTGCACGTCATCGCGTGACTTTGCGCTCATTTTGTCAGCCAAAGTGTATAAATCCCCCTTTCTCTTGTATTTTTCATAACTCATCATCTACTTTCAATTCCCAATAGTTAAGGCACGATGTTTTGTAAATTTTCTCTCAAAATTCATCAATAAAATTTTTTTCATTTTCTAATTTGAAAATACTTTGATGTTCATCCTTCTTCTTGATGCTACTAGAATATCAATGAAGAACTAAATGGTACTTCTTGGAAATGAGTTTCTAATCTAATCTTTCTTGAGAATCTATATTTTAATTGCATATTAATTTCAATCTTTAATTGAATTCGAATCTTGATTTCTGTGAGTTTCTTGTTTGAATGACTTGATCAATCATGAGAGCATGAGTCTTTGCTTAATTTCTAATGGCGCTAAGCATAATCTTTGAATCAAGATTGTTCATTGGTGATTCTTGAACTGATTTTAAGCATTGTTCCTTTTAATATTTTCTTGCTTAATCCAATTTGAATTCAATTAATTATTCCTTATGAAGATTGAGACTATTCTTGCTTTTGAATGTCACAATAATGAAACATAAGAACTTAAAGAAAACTTAAATAATTCATGGAAACTGCCAAGATGAATATGGATTTAATAAGTTTAGTATGAATTTGGATGCAAATCTTGTTCATTAAATGAGGTCAATTAGTTTCTTGAACTAATTAGTTATGTGTTGATTTTGATCGCAATATTGTGATACATTCAATGATAGAAAAATTAACTAAAAATACTCATACTCTCTTTACAATTAATTGAGGAAAAAAACCTATATTTGTGTCCAATTTTCCAAAAAACCTAAAAAGATTTACTTTCTTTTACGTTTCTTGCAAGATTTATCACAAAACCCTCCTTTACAATTTAAATTTCTTGATTTCTTAACTAAAGATTGTCTTAACAAAATTTTGTCTGGTTCTACCCAAAACTTACTCTTTGCTACGTTTTTGTTACTTCTTTGATAAAAAGTTTGAGTTCACAAATAAAATTTGTTAAGGAGATTTGAAGGATCTTTTACATAATTATATTATTTTCTAACGATACATTCTCTCTCATCTTTCAACCAACAATTGGTAGACCGTTTCTTGATTACTTACCACAGTTGAGTGTTAAAGTTCATTTCTCTAATTGAATGTACAATACCATTACAAGTTGTGGTGTTATCTAAGGCATACATATAATTATCCATGTTGAAAATAAACAACTTCTATTAGTGAATTGCTATAAAACCCTGTTTTAATCCAACCAGGTTTAACAAAAGTAATAATGTACTAATCATTATTCTATTTTCTATGATACTTCAAAGGTATAGAGCAACATCTACCATAAGGCAGTCTGCTACCCCTCATTTGAATCAAAAAATTCTTGGCTTATCACTATTGCTAGAATAACTCTTATTCCAATAGATCTTTTAGCTATTGTTACTTTGGTCTAGAGATTATTAACACCTTAATGATCTCTTGTAAGTGTAACCCTCCATTTTTCAGTTCTTATAGAACGGTATAAACAAGCTTTTGTAGGCCAAATAATGATGAAGATAAAACTATGAGACGTTATCCAATTTGGAGTTTGTGGTGTTCTGACTCCCAACTCAAGCCCTCTGTAGGGTAGTCGCTCTTAGAGCAACTCACATGTGGAACATGAGATTCTTACGATGCAACCTAATGGAGGAGATCGCAGGATATGTTGACATGTTCCTTCATTTATTTACTGTGAATAACTTCCCTTATTCACCTTGTTATTGAATCATGCAAACAACATCGGTAGAGGGATGCTTCTAGAGCGTGGTGAGGCCAAACATGAATCTGATGCTGTAAACTCCTAGGGACGCTGAAGCAAAACGTACATTACTTCTCTCCTGCTAAAGTGTTCTAGACGCTTAGGGTAAACGTTTACTTTAGGCATATACTTCGACTACAAAGAAATATCCTAACTCTAGGTGTTGCAGTGTATAATTGCGATAATAATTTGTTCTATGCGATGAGATGGATGTGTGTGAATTTACAAGCTTTCCTAATCAAATGCAAGTATAAACTAAATTAGATACCTGGTAAGTCCACGATTTAACACACAATTTTTTTTTATTTAAATAGTGAATTGACTCTTATTCTTTCGTATAAAGAACTGACAATTAAATGTTTGGATGAGTCTGTGCGTTATACTAAAAACTAATTTGCTCAGTTGGTATGCAATGGGTGGGTGAATATGGTAGTGAGTTGAACAGTCTAAAAGCAATTTAGTTGTTGAATTATAGGAAATTATGTGGTGAATAGGGTTAGGAAGCTTTTCTACAATCCTTTAACAATCATGAAATTTATTCATGCACTCAGTAATAATTAAGACAAGCATCTTTTTGGCGTCTAAATGCACCAAGTACTCTCTTTCTAGATGTAAATGATGCATTGAACCAAGTACTCTCTTTCTAGATGTAAATGATGCATTGAAATGCGACAAATTTATGCTTATTTCTAAATTACTTTCTATCTTTTTTCAATGTGGTCTTAGTTACTTACTCTTTCGAATAGTTGACTCCTTTGTCTGAAAACTCTTTCGATGAAAGGTGAACCATGCTTATCTACCAGATTGATTCCTAACTTTCAAATCATTAATGAATTTAGTTACACATATATAACAGGGAGGTCAAAGACATGGATGTGATGAAACACAAAGCAATCATTTTGATAATGCAAATTTGTTACAATGTTGGACTATCTAATAATTACTTTAAATACAAAAAATAAACACAACACAAGAATAAAGATAACTCTAAATCACAATTTCTTGCTTTCTGAAGTTGAATGATTTCTGTAAAGCTTCTCGACTTGGGAGTGAATGGAGAATGCAGATGGTAGGATGATTTGGACAAAAATTTGACTTCAAGTCTCTCTGCATGTATGGTCTGGTGATGATGTCTCTGTTCTTCAAAAAGGTCTGTCTAATCTTTCAACACTAGCCGCCTACCAAGCACGTCCCGTGTTCTTTGGTGACTATTTTTACTCTTAGTTGGTCTTGGACACGATGCGAAAATGATGTGTCGATTGAATTCTCGGTGAATAACTCTTCTACGCGATGGATTGCATTGTATTTTCAACGCCTTTTAGAAGTTTCGCTATACTTCAAGTGGGTTCTTTTCGTTATCAATTCTTTACAGCATCGCTTCTGATTGGACGTTGAGAAATCTTCTCGTAATTGATTCATCTTTTGTGAAATCCTGCGGTGAACAACACCAAGACATAACAATTTTCTAATAATACTGCATTGTAAACGTTTAGACGCATAGCAAACACAATGCATAATTTCTAAGTGTATTTGATGTGTTTTCTATTTGTTTTTCATAATAATCTTGAATAAGGCCGCATAATAACTTGTATTTCTACAAGTTATCACTTGTCATTTATCCAAGTATAAATTTTATAAATGGTTTTTAACCTACAATAGCTAGGTGATAAACTAGTTTTATTACCTCACAAAACTAGGTTAACTAGGCTAAAAAATTGACTTTGACCTCTAGGTAGCAGATGTTCTGGAAACTTTCTACTTAAGAACCTTCAACCTTAGTCATTTTATCTAACTTTTTGTCAAGATCTAGTCAGGCGGGCCTCTTTTAACCAACTTAACTAGATATCGACCTATTTCTATGAAATTGGTGGATTTGTTTAACCTAGGTGAGCATTCAATTTTATCTTTGTTATAGATTGTAGAAGTCCAAATGATTTTATAACACTTTTAACTTAGACAACTAAACCTATAACATGCATCTAACATGCATTTTATATAACAATTATATACACATGCTTATCATAAACAATATAACTCACGATTTCCTACCCATGCATCCTATATATCATAACACTTATAACATTCATCTAATGAATGGGCATGTTAATTCTATGGTGGGATTTGAAATCTATATGGCATGCATTGATACATTTATACATACCTTCATATAAATAAATGATGGACTGTTTTGGCTCCTAAATTAAACTTAAAAACTAAATCATTATAATAATAATTCAAGTACCTACTTGAACTGGTCACGAAACCATCTGAACCGCTTGAATAGCCTAGTACCATCTTGAATAGGCCTTGGAACCACTTGAACCGACCTAAAACCCATCAAATGGGCTTGAACAAGGTCAAAACAGCCAAAATCAGCCAAACTGACTGGTCCAGACCATCTGGATCAGTGAAATCGCACGCACCTTGGGATGAATTTTGAATAGCGTCAGGGCGCTGTTGAAGAGTTTCGTTGCGCTTCTTCGAATTCTGAAAAAAAATGTGAATGGCGTTGCAGCGCTGCAACACAGAAACTCATCCTCTGTTCTTCGGACAGCTGCAACTTGCTCCAATTTCCTCCGATTACATCGTAAATATTTGAATACTATTGACACTAAGCAAATTAGATACTTTTTATAACACATTAAAAACCAATAAACCAATTACAATAACTATTACACAACCAAGACTTATTTAATTGTCAAAACCATAATATATGGCTTTTAGCTCCAACAACATTCACCTCATGAACTGACCCCACCATATGCACTTAACCGTTATAAACATGCTTTGATACTAATGGAAAAATAGTAGACATGCTAGGGGATGCGATTGGATCATAAACACATTAAACATGCATGGATAAAACTTGAAAATCAAAGTACAAGAACATACTTTCTTATCGCATGATATTTAGTTGAATATAATTCTTCATCGATTTCGATCACGAACACTTCGTGTGCCACCGTTAGAGCATTTTCGACTATTCTCCGACCATAATGGTTTGCGGAAACAAAAAATTGTTTGTAGAGTTTTTGGAGCTTTTGAATTTTTGCACTTCGAGTTTTGAGAGAGATTTTCACAAATTTTTTTCTTTTAATATAACATTCCATCTTCAGATCTTAGTTTTTAGCCTTCAATTTATAAAGAACCACATGGCCTTTGATTGTCAACATTTGACACCATATCAATCATCCCCAAGTGGATTGTACGTGGCTTGTGGGTATTACATAAAAAACCAAGTAGGTTAGTCATAAACCATAAAATTCCACTCAAAATGAATTTTCATAAAATATTCAATTTTGAAAGGTGTAACGCTCCGGGTTTTCAACCTTAACCCAATGTTATTACTTAATTAAAAATCAATAAATCCATTTTAAAAGACGAAGACAAAACAAACAAACACTTTAATTTAATCCAAATAAAATAATAAAGGGTTTTCAAACGTTTAATAAAAAAATAATGGAAAAGATAAGAAAAGAACCTAGACGGGATCCCTAAAATAGTTTTCTAAACCAAAATCATTACAAATAAATTCAACAAAAAGTTTACTTTTAAAGAAAGCAAAGCAAAAATAGGTCCCCTAGTCCCTCCTGATATGGTCACTGGTTCTACTTGCCCCTCGCCGGTCCATTCTTACCTTTGCCTGAAATAAATCATAGAAAGGAATGAGTATAAAAATACCCAGTAAGGAAAACCACTACAGACTCCACTGGGTGACCGTTAACTTTCCCTAATGGCTTGTACTTTACGACACACAGTCGGGTGGTTGAGTACTGACAAATATGTCGGAACAGGCCTCGTACAAACCCCCTTCACGAACTTCAGTGACGATGTGTCACACAGGCTGGTCGACAATACGTCACACAGGCTAGTCGACCATACGCCACACCGGCTGGTCACTGGCTAGTCAGAATCAAGTCGCCGTACGACTTGAAAACTGACCTATCGTTTCCCACCAAGTACAAAATCATTAGACAAGTTAACAGAAACTGTATCCAAATAAATCCAATATAAGCATTTTGATCACAATAATCCGAACATGTCTCATGCAACAGATAACTCAGGTAAACAGTAAAACAAATCATGCATAATCCAAACAGATTTATAAACCAGATAAACCCAAGGCCAACCCCTAAAGCAGGCACAAAATCCATCTTAACACTTTATTCGCCAAAAACGTAAATTCGGTAGAAGTAATCCTTACCTCAAATTACAGAGATTCCCTTAATCGAATTAGCTCCAAAAGACCCTAAACACCCAAAGAACTCAAATTAATAAATCTTTCCAAAAGAAATATTAATTCTACCCCTTCAATAACGAAACCCAAACTCACCAACAATCCAACAACGGGCAGTGGTAGCGGGGACAAGCAGTGACAGAACACAGCTCGGCGGCTCGGCTCGGCTCAGATTGAGGAGCGGTTGCACGCGGCTTCGGGGAAGGAAAATCGACTCGGCAGATCAGGAGGGCGCGCGTGGCTGGGGAGAGAAACGTTGGGCGCGATGCAGCTTATGAAAGGGATCCACACGCGGTGGCTCACGGCTACGTCGTCAGCAGCTTGACGCGGCTCGGGTGCAGTCACGGCTCGTTGGGACGTCGACGTTCGTAAATCTGGGAGGCGCGGTTGCTCTGCTTCTCGACTAGGCGTCGCTTCAAGGATGGTGACGAGCTCGACGCGAAACAAAGAGGAGTGGAGCGGCTGGGCGCGGGGAAACGACTCAGCTTCCGTGAGGTGTGCGGTGCAGCGGCCGGCGATTAAGTGCGGCTGGACGCGTGCGAGACGGAGGGCGCGACTTTGGCTGCTCGTGGCGGACGGCTCGAACTGGCGTGGCTGGCGGAGGAGTTGGCGTCGGCTGCGGCGCGATGGAGATGGAGAGCGTGCGACGACGACGTGAGGCGGCAGCGGCGTGAGGGCGGCAGCTAGAGTTTTTTGCAAGAAAAGGAAAATTGGAGAAGAAGGGTTGCACTATTTCCAATGTGTTTTAAATAAAATAATAATAATAATAATAATAATTCCTTTTACTATTATTATTATTTTCCCTTTTTTTTTCCTTTTTCAAAATTCCTAAAAACTCTATCTCTCTTCATTAAATCTCTTCTCTTTCCTCATTTAATTCCAAATCTCTCTCTCTTCTTTAAAACCACCTTTCTCTTTTCCCCAACCACAATAAAAAAAGTCAACCCAACAATAATAATATTTCAACAATTAATCCAAAATTAAACTCATTTCAAACATCCCAAATTAATAAAAAAATAAAAACAACCAAAAGTAAGATAATTGATAAATAAAAATTTACAAATTACCTTTTAATTTGGGGTGTTACAGTCTCCCCCCCTTAAGAAGCTTTCGTCCTCGAAAGCTCTAATCCTCGAACAACTCTGGGTATCGAGCTCTCATGTCATCCTCCCGCTCCCACGTAGCTTCTTCCACATGCTGATTTCGCCATAAAACCTTTACCAAGGCGATGCTCTTACTGCACAAAGTCTCCACCTCTCTGGCCAAAATTTCCACTGGTTGCTCCTCATAGCTCAAATTCTCATTGAACTCCAGGGGCTCATAGTCGATGATATGCGACTTGTCAGCCACATACTTCCTCAACATCGTCACATGAAAAACATCATGAACTGCAGAGAGAGATGGTGGTAGCGCTAACCGGTACGCCACAAGACCAATTCTCTCTAGAATCTCAAAAGGCCCAACAAAGCGAGGACTCAACTTTCCCTTCTTTGCAAATATCAAAACACCCCTCATAGGTGCCATCTTCAAGAACACCTTATCTCCCGCCTCGAATTCCAGATCTTTTCGTCTCACATCTGCATAACTTTTCTGTCTACTCTGAGCTGTCTTCATGCGGGCTCTAATTTGCTGAATGGTCTCATTCATAGACTGCACCAACTCAGGACCAACCAACCTCTGCTCACCAACCTCATCCCAGCACACAGGAGACCTACAACACTTACCATACAAGGCTTCAAACGGTGTCATGCCAATGGTAGCCTGGTAACTGTTGTTGTAAGCGAACTCCATCAAATGAAGATAAGAATCCCAACTCCCAGAAAACTGTAGAGCACAAGCTCTCAGCATATCCTCCAGTGTTTTGTTCAAACGCTTAGTTTGACCGTCAGTCTGTGGGTGAAAAGCTGTAATGAAATCCAACCGGGTACCTAAGGCATTCTGCAAATTCTTCCAGAAATTAGAGGTGAAACGAGCATCCCTGTTTGAAACAATCGACACAGGAACTCCGTACAACCTTACCACCTCCTTCAAATACAACTGAGCCCACTTATTTGCTGAGTACGTAAACTTACCTGGAACAAAGTGTGCTGACTTGGTGAGTCTATCCTCAACAACCCAAATTACAGTATGGCCCTTCAGGGTCTTAGGCAACCCCGTAATGAAATCCATCGATATATTCTCCCACTTCCACTTTGGAACTCCAAGAGGCTGTAACAAACCTGCTGGATTCTGTCTTGGTGCTTTCATCTGCTGACATACCAGACATTTGCTAACAAAGTCTGCTACTTCTCTCTTCATATTAGGCCACCAGTAAAAATGTTTCAAGTCCTGATACATCTTGGTACTGTCAGGATACATAGCAAAAGGAGAGTTATGAGCTTCAGACAACAAGTCCCTTTTAGTTTCACTGTCTACAGGAACACATAACCGTTTCTCAAACAGGAGACCATCATCAGAAGATACAGAAAAACCCACAGCTTGCCCCACCTCTGCTAGGTGGCGCTTCGAACTCAGATACTGGTCACTACCTTGAGCCTCAATAATTCTCTGTCTTAACATCGGTTGCACCGTCAACTGTGCCAACTGTGAGGTTACCTCCCCCACTGCAACTGCAATCTCGGCTCGCTCAAAATCCTGGTGCAACTGAGTTTGCCTGGTAATAAGAGCTGCTGAATGGGCTACCTTTCTGCTCAAGGCATCAGCTACTACATTAGCCTTACCTGGATGGTATAAGATCTCACGATCATAGTCCTTTACCAACTCCAGCCACCTACGTTGCCTCATATTCAACTCCTTCTGAGTGAAGAAGTATTTGAGACTCTTATGGTCGGTGAAGATCTGTGTCTTTTCCCCATACATGTAATGTCTCCAAATCTTCAGTGCAAAAACCACTGCTGCGAACTCAAGATCATGGGTGGGATAGTTCTGCTCATGAACTTTAAACTGACGAGATGCATAAGCAACTGCCTTCTCGTGTTGTATCAACACATAGCCTAACCCTCTCTTTGAGGCATTACTGTAAATCACAAAGCCTCCTGAACCATCTGGCACTGTTAGGACAGGCGCAGTGACGAGTTTCTGCTTCATCTGCTGAAAACTACTCTCACAAGTCTTGCTCCACTCAAATGTAACTCCCTTCTTGGTCAACTGAGTCAAAGGAGAAGCGATGCTGGAAAAATCTTCCACAAAATATCGGTAATAACCCGCTAAACCCAGAAAGCTACGAACCTCAGTAACTGTAGAAGGTCGAGACCAACTGGTAACTGCTTCAATCTTGGTAGGATCCACTGAAACTCCTTCTCTAGACACAACATGACCAAGGAAAGATACCTGCTTCAGCCAAAATTCACACTTGGAAAACTTGGCATAAAGCTCATTCAATCT
>JBBPDJ010019719.1:0-23456 GCA_037974625.1 Cucumis cinereus | reverse complement strand
GTTTGTTATCATCAAAACATTGATTAATTAATAAATTAAAAATAATTAATTTAAGATTAAGGGCCAAAAAGCCAACACCGACGTATACCTTATTTCTCTCTAACCTTCTCCTCTTCAGGAGGAGGAAGAGGAAAGGCAAAATAGTTTTTTATGCAAGACGTCAAAATTTTTGCAGAAAAAGTTTTCTCTTACTCTCTACAATTTTCTCCAAAAATTCCCAAATCCCAAAAGGTTCTCACAAACCTTAATATCTGTGGTGATTGCTCCAATTTTAGTGATTTGCACATACAGAGACAAGGACGAATGTAAGTTTCAATTTCTATTCTCTGTAATCTATTTTTCTTATAAAAGCATGCTTAGCCATATATTTTATATAGAAGGTTTATTCTGTATTTTTATTGTCAATGTATTGGTATTTTTTAATTTCCTAATTAATTTGTGTAATGGTGTTGCAAAAGTTTTCTGCTGCGTAAGGGCTCTTATCCTTTCATCTTGTTGAGGTTGAGATTTTGGTAGTAACTGTAGATCTCGAAAAAAGTAAAAAAAACCTTGTACTTTTTGTTAAGACTTTTTTGATGTGGTAGCCATTGTAGAACTCGAGAAGAGTTTGTTTTGATAGAGTATTTAGAAGGAGTCTACTATGGTGAATGTGAGGGGATTTCACTCTTAGGGGGAGTGTAAGCATATTGCATTGAGGGGATTTCATGCAAACGAAGAAGAAACATTTTTGTGAAAATGAGGGAAGTTCAAACTTAAGGGAGCCTAAGTTTAAATGTTGAAGATCAAAGTATACAAGAGTCACTGAAGCGAGAGTTTGTCAAATAATTACTTTCGTGGTAATTGCTAAACTCTTTATATAGTGAAGTTTTGTTCTACCGAACACATTGCCTCCAAACGTAGGTATTTTTTCACCGAACTGGATTATCAATTTCGATGTCATTATTTTCTACTTGCTTTCGTAACGTTCCTCTTGTCGGATATATTGTCTGTGACATTTTGTTTGACATTGTGTCCTCTGTTAGATCCATCTAATATTTTTTCAAGCTCAAACAAAATTGAAGAAGAAGAAGGTGCCATAGTAGATGAAGACAATCGAAGAAGACACCATAATAGATGAAGAATAAAATTGAGGATGGAATGAGGAATTGGAGAAGATGAAGGGGTGGAGTTTTCAAAAAATTGAAGAGGATGAAGACCATTGTGGCACATGGACAACACATCAGCATGGTATTTAGAAGGGCATCTTGGGACTCCAAGATAAACAAATAAAGGGATAATATTGAGTTTTTTTTAAAAAAAAATTCATTCATTTTGAGGACTGTGTTAGCTTTAAATAAGAATAATAAACTTTCAAGAAAAAAATAATAATAAAAGAGGAAAACAAATCGAGGAGGTAAGATGCAGCCTCTGAAGTTTGGAGTTGATGATATCTATTTACACCGTTAGTTGTTAGTGGATGAAATTGACATGTCCGTTAAAACCATAATAGTATTTAATGATGTGGATTATTTTATTGCCTTCTTCTTTCACTTTTCATTAACCTTCTGTGGCTGCCATTGTAAATTTATCGACTCCGCCGTGCTTTGACAAGTGAAGACCGAAGGAAAACCTAAAGACGCTTCTTTGTCTTTAAAACTCTAAACCCACAACCAACCTTCCAATTTGTGCCATGAGATTCATGCTGCATTTTTTCTTTATTACATTGCCTCTCATTTTATCTCTATTTCGATCTCACGATTTACAGACTTGAAGGGAAACAAGATGAATTATTTTTAAGAAATTCTCCCTGCCCAAATGACTTAAATGCCTCCATTTTAAATATTGAACAATTATGAAACATGGAGTATCATCTATTATTCATCCTTGCTTTGCTACTCAAAAAATCAAATTACCCCAAATTCTTTCCTTCACTTCTTTCGAGTCTTTGACAAATATTTCCGCCGGCAAATCTGAATTTGAACGAGAAGCAAGTTCTCCTTTTATCTTCACCATGTAAAAGTACGATGACAATGGAAGCTACAGGTGATTCGAAACCAATTGAATTTTTTTTTGGGTGGGATTTTCATTTTAATTCATTAGAAAATTCTCTTGTTTTAGGTTATTCTTAATTATTGCGAAAATTCTTTATGGATTTAATATATATATATATATATATATATATTGGTGAATTAGAACATTTATGAGTGATTCGGCCGATCCACGACAACATTGATGCACTGTTCTCGATCTCAAAATCCATTTAAAAAAGAGAAATCAGAAAATTCAGTCCGTTTTATCAGTGTGTTTATATTTTGGAAATCATGATTGGAAATTTCCAAGTGTGTTATTGTTATTTATGGAATGAATTGGGTGGATCTAGTGAAAATTTTGAACCAAAACCTAGAAGATGATGGATGGGTTTTTTTTTTTTTTTTTTTTTGTAGTGGGCGTAATGAAAAAGTGACCCACTTTTCTAATTGCGTCAAACACGTGTGAAGTTACCGATTTGCCCCTAAGTTCGGTTCGTGCATCCAAAGGTTACTCGCCACACGCTTCACGCTTCACATCTACTCGAACCTCGATGTTCAACCCACACTCTCTTGTTCCACAAGTTAACTAATGTACTCGATGCACATTACCTTGCTGTTCTCTACACGATCCTCGATTCACTACTAGAAAAACATATACTTGACATTTTTTTGCAGTCAAGTATTTGATAAGTTGACGTTCTTACAAACGTCAAATAATACCGTGTCAAGAATAAGAGATATTTTTTTTTATTGTCTATGAGCATCAAGATGGTATTTATTTGACATGTTATAGTTGTCAAGTATATAAGATTACTTGACTTGCTTTAACTGTCAAGTAATGTAAATGCTTGACATTTATTATTAATCAAGAATTTTTAAATCTTTACAGTTATTACCTGTCAAGTATTATTAATAATTACTTTTATCTTTTGCGCGTCAATGTTTTTTTTTTTTTTTTTAACTTTACAATTTGAAATACGTGTATAATTACACTTGTTTTGAAGTCCAACAATTATGTACAACATGATCAACCCAAACAACATGATTCAACACTATTTAAGTTTCTTAAATCAACCAAAACTTTTCATCAAAGGTCTAACAAATTGCATATATATCCTTGGTCATTATATACACTTACAACACATAAAATTCATAAGAAATGCTATGTCTAGTATCAACAATATATGCATAGCTCAAATTAACAACATATCTCAAAAAATGTACCATATGAACATATTGTTCTACTCTTATATCCAATACGGACAAAATATATGCCTAGGTTAAAAACATATCACTCCAAGAATTTACCATAGGAACATTCTACCTCTATATCAACATTTTAACTGTGTATCCAATATCAACAAAATATATATGACTAACCCAAACAACATATTTTCAAAATTCACCATATTAACATTTTACCCCTAAAACCAATAAATATATCAACAACATAACCCAAATCAGTTAACACATGTGGCCACCCAAAAAAACAGCTAGCTTTATTCTCACCCCATCCAACTCGAATTGACTGTATGAGCTCCTTGTATCAACCTCTATATTTGAACTATATAAAATACTGCAAACAGTCATTAACGCCATATACCAAATCTGTGACTACTATGCTCCCTTTAATTGATTATATCTCTCATATATTTCATCACATAGTACCTGCAATTAGTGGTTCTGGCTTGTGAAGGACATTATGATACATAATTTACCAAAATACATAATGTTACATATGCACTATGAATAGCCTATATATGTATACTTTTGAATAGTGAATAAATATGTTTACATTGGCCTTGACTGTTTTCCATATTGGTTGTTTTCGACCTTTTTGAATATTTTTCTGGGATCAAAAGATCGCAATAGCCCCATTGTCAAGAAACAACTACACGTTAAAATAAAGTAAACTTTAAGACAGAAAAATAGAAACCAATTTAAATACAAGTTATAGCTAATGGATTATAGACCATCAAAACATTCACGCACAAAGTTGCAACAAATGTCTATCTATTTAAATACACATTAACAGAAAAATAGAAACCAATTTCAAAAGGGAAAACAATGGACCTTTTCAATTTTACTACTCTAAAGATTGCGAGCTGGAATTCATATAAAACCAATGTTTAATATTGAACCAAGGTTAAACATATCAATGCCCTATTCAGATGATAAAAGTTTGATGATAAATAATGTCCACCCTTTGATAATAAAAGTTAAACATATCAATGTCAATAAGACAACAACAATGGAAGGAGAAAACATATTCCTCTTAACATCCTCACCAATTATACTATTCACCAGCATTTGGTTTCCAATTGAAGAGACAAACTCAAGTATAGTCATTAGCCAAAGTGTGTCACTTAACATATCTTGCCTTTGACCTTGCTAGAAGGAGAGAAATTTATGAGAGAAGTTTAAATTAGTGCTTTCTTTCAAACATGGCACTCGTGAGGTTTTGTAGGAACAAAAATACAAATCAACAAGGCTAACAATTCAACCAAGTAAAAACATGTACGTTAGCAAGTTAGGGTATAAGTTGAGAATGATAAAACAGAAAATTGAGAATCCAATTAAACTAGGTTAAATCATCTAGTTAAAGAAAAGGCTGTTTGGTTTGATTTAAAAAAGACTCAAGTTGAGAATGATAGAAAAAAAAATTGAGAACACAGAGTTGCAACAAATGTCTATCTATTTAAATACACACGAACAAAAAATTAGAAACCAATTTCAGAAGTGAAAACAATGGACATTTTCAATTGTTGCACATCTATGACCTTATTACCTATATTGTCCCATCAAATCAATTATGTTCAAGGATCTGTGATATCATAAGGAGAAAAATAGGATGGAAATTGGGCAAATAATAGAGAGAGTAAACACCCATCAAGAAAACAGTCATTAACATGAAATAGGAAGAAAATTTGGGTCACAATTAACAAGCACCAACTCCAAAAATGTCCAAATAAACATCTACTCTAGTACTATCCATTCAAGTCCAGTCAGAAAAACATAAAAAGCCTGCCAAACAATCAAACATATCTGAAACTTTTGATATAATACAACAAACACCAGAAAGAAGAGTGAAATACACATCATAACAAATACAAAGAGGGACCAAATAGAGTAAGAACCCACCAATAGAAGACAAAGATAAACATTATCAAATAAAAGCAAAATTAGATTAACATTTCACGAAGAACAACTCCAAAAATCTCCAAATAAAATAAGAGAAAAGAGATGTGTGATTTCAACGTTTAAGGAAGAAGAAAGCAAGTAGAATCAAAATGTGTGATTTGAACTTCCTTTAGCTTTGCCTACTGTGTAACGATTTGGAACCATCGGCGGTTGTGTCGAACCAACGTCAACATCGAGAAAGAAATTCAATTAAATCATATTTTCCAAGAGAGGAAGAAATCGACCATGTAAAGCGAAACATACATCAAATAAGACCAAAGTTTATAGGTCATATTTCATCAAGAACCCTAAAGATTTCCAAAAAATCATGGAGAAACAAACAAATTACAAACAAATTGAGCAAACAACAAAAAGAGTAAACCAACCAAAAGATTAAAATATGGATAAACATGAATTATGAAGAAAATTTGAGTCACATTCAGCAAGAACAACTCCAAAAATCTCATATTAAAACCAGGAAGGAAGAGAGCTATTTTGGAAAATTATAACTATTAATTACTAACACACAAAACTTATTGTCTAGTGTCCTTTGATCAACAAAACTACCAGCACCACAAACTTACATTTACAACCATTTTAAAGCAAGCAATAGACATTTATTGGATTGACAATGTCAAAATAATATACAATTATTGTTAAGATATTGACTGCAAATAATGAGAAGGCAAGAGTGTATGGTAAATAAGATTCATAATTGGCAATAGAAAAGGCAACCAAAGATCTACCATAATAATTTAGTTTGAAGAATATATTGCAGAATTAAAAAGGGTCGTCTTCTAAAGTTCAAGGATTACCATGGCCTTCTTCATGGAATAAAAGATACATACTTGAATTTATTACCGTATAATAATCAGAGTAGGTCTAACCTTCTACACCAATTGAATTGAAGAAAAAAATTCAGATAGAAAATCAACCTGAGATTGAAAGTTTATTTTTTCATTAAAGTAATATAACAACTGCAAAATCTTATATAATAGAGAACATTTTCTAAAATAATTGAAGATTTTCCATTCAATTATTGGGTAATGAAGTTTGCAGTAATAATCACGTAATCAAAATCAAGTTGGGTCATTAAATCTAGATCGTATATTGCAACGGAATGAAAAAAGCAAAGAAATGAAGCCCTTATCGCCTATTTCCACCTGAAAGCTTCACCCTACTGATTGAAACCGTCGACCTTCATCAATCGAAACCCTCAACGCCAAAGTCCTCCACATGAACATTTCACACTGTCGTATCCGTTTGGAGTCTCGTCGGAGAGTCAGATGCACTTTTTGTAGCCTTGTTGGAGCTGTTCGCTGGAAGGTCACTATCGTCGTGGGTCACCGTTAAAGTGGGTTGCGTGTTTCCCAGTTTGTTTCGTGAGTTTCGTTGTGGACTGAGATGGAGAGAAAGGGAAAACTAAAGGGGATTTTGTTTTTTCCCAAAATATTTAATGGAAATGGTAGAATGGAAAGTAAAAATTAATGAGGAAAGTAAAAGTGTATACTTGACATTTAAAAGATGACAATAAAACAAAATTAGACTTGACATTTTTAAATTGTCAAGTATAGTAAAAAATACATAAAATATTGTTGTACACCACTTTTTTCATTATTCTTGATGTTTTTACATATTTCTTCACAATTTTTTTCATAAAAGCATCAAGTACTACCAAATTGCAAGCGTCAAGTAATGTTGTTTTTGTAGTAGTGATTCCAACCAATTAATGCAAGTAGACGTACAGTCGCAATTTACGAAAATTACTGACAACAGGTATATTTCAGTCTCATCAAATTAATGAAAAGTCATTTTGCATAATAAACTACACTCTTTGATTATTAAACACTTCAAAACACGAATTTTTCTCCAAAACAATTATAACAAAGAAGGAAATGAGACTCATATCATATCATAAGTGGAACCCTTTGAAGACAATGTTTTATAGGAAAACAATTAGGAATACTTGTTCAATTGAATCACGTAAGTTGCACTCAAACACTGGTTTGTAAAACTTGTCAGGTTATACCATAATTAGTTTATGTATGGTCAGTCGAATATATTCAATGAGTGCTTCAGGGAGGATCGAGTGTGGGGCTAATATGGGTTACATGGTAAGCACATAGGGTTAGTGTGTTTTGCATGTCATGTAAGTTGAGGATTATAAATAGGATCGATCAACATGCAACATGTATCAAGTACTGTGTAATGAGTAGCGTGCATCGTGTAACATGTGTTGTGTAGTGAGTTGTTAGTAACAAGTATTTTACAGAAGTGTTAAATGTTTGTATGCTGGAATGGTTTATTGATTTATTTTGTTGTATTGGAGGATGAAAAAGAAACATATATTCATGCAAATAGGCGATATATGGGATAGGAGAAACAATGCTATAATGAAGTTCACTTGAAGGGTCTTCAAGTTCCGACAACAATGACATATGTTGCATTGGGAGAACTGATATACAAAGTGATTAAGTGCAGTGTATCAAAGTACAATAAAGTTTATGCGGGTGAAATATAAGTTAGAGTTCGATTCTTCTATTGCATTGAGGATGACGATGACATCCAATTCTTGATTGATGAATATACCTAGAGACCCCAAATATATGTAAGTCTTGAGAATATCCAACATAAAAGAATAGTGGCAGACACTGAAAATAATAATGATCCCAAGATACTTCCAACAGCAGTCTCCTTAGAGAATGATGTGGAAAACACATGACAATTATTATGATAATGAATACCATATGTTACAGTAGAAGAGGATGATAATGGCACCGGTGCTAAGATGATATCATGTGCTCCTGATGCGACGAATGGACTGATACTGAATCAAGATAGTACAACCAGCGGTGCTAATTTAATTGGGGAGGAACACACAACTCAACACATACATAACTTTCCTAGTGGGTTCGTAGAGCAATCCGACATGTTTGGAGAACATTCTGTTGGTTTAGGCCATACTGTTGGAAATGCTACTTGTCAAACTCAATCCAATTCTGCAAATGTATCTTCCAGTTGTGGTTCTAGACATGGGGACTTGGTAATCCAACCATTCGCCAAATCACCGTTAGACACAAATGTTCAGAAAGGAAAATTTTTCTTTAGTAAAAGTGACATAAAGATGAGATTATCGTTGTTGGCTATTAAGAAAAATTTCGAGTTGTGGGTTAAAAAATATAACAAATACCTCTACAGTGTGCAATATATCCATCCTTCTTGCAAATTGGTTGTTCGTGCAACTAGAACCAAATGGTGGGACATATTTATGATTAGCAAGTGTACAACTAAGCATACATGTCCAATTGGGGTTTTGAATCCCCATCACAGGCAAGCTAGTGGATTCGTAATTGGACATTTAATTAAAGAAAAGTTTAGAGTTGGTCGTGGGGATTGTCCGCATCATATTATGGATGATATACGACAACAAATTGGTGTTAATAACAGTCACGACAAGACATGACGCACTAGAAAAACTATCGTTGTGCTTATAAAGGAGACTCTGGAGGTATCATATGCATTGTTACGTGCTTAGGGGGACGCTCTGAAGATAGAAAATCTTGGGACTGTATTTGAGATTAAGCTTGAAGACAATGAATACTTCAAGTACGTGTTCATAGCATTGGATCTTAGTCGTCCCGTTATTATTGTGGATGGTACTCATTTTAAGCATAAGTACCAAGGAACCATGTTGGTCGGTGTTGCTATGGACGACGATAACAGTTTGTATCCGTTGACATATGTCATAGTTGATAGTGAGAATAACGATTCTTGGACATGAAATTTGAAATCCTCAATTGGAGAATGTTGAAATCTTATTTTTGTTTTAGACCAACATCAATCTATATCTAATTCCATCGAGACCATTTTCCTACATCATACCACGCAATTTGTACTTTCCATCTGAAAGAAATGTGGAAAACTACTTTAAGGATGACATAGTTAGAAGACTATTTTACGACGCACCTAGGACATTTCAGAAATCTGAATTCGAAAGACATTGAGAGCAAATAGTTAACTATGGTAATGGTTCACTTGCACAGTATTGGGAGGATGTTGATGTTGAACGTTGGACAATGTGTCATCAGAGTGCAAGACACTACGACAACATGATCAGTAATGGCACCGAGTGCTTCAACTCCATTAACAATGAAGTGAGAAAACTACATATAACAACATTGTTGGAACACAAGAAGTCTCTTACAAGGATTATTTTATGAGCGGCAAAACTGTTGGTCTACTAGTACATTAACTCACTCAAAGTATGTTAAGCATTTGATATCAATTGAGTTTGAGTTAGCGCGACGATCTCAAGTGAATTCAATTGACTGTTATAGGTTCTAGGTTAAAGATGACGTTTATGTGGTATTGTCAATCTCCACACTAAAGAATGTAGATATGTTCAATTTCATGTTTAGAGATATTGTGTTCACATGCAATTGTTGCAACTAGGGAATGCAATATTCATTCACTATGTGCAGTAGACTGTATAACATTGAATCACTAAGTCATATGCAAAATTAATATATCCAGTTGATCATATTTCTGAATGGAAGAAATCAACTAGTTATACTAAAGTGAAATTACTTCCACAAAAATTACTTCCACAAGCTTGTATGAGTTGGTAGACAAATGGTAAATCGAATACCATCAGTTGGATAATGGCTTAATGCAAAGAGGTGTGGACGTTGCGGCCAATCGAGTCACAATAGAAAATGGTGCAACGAGCCCCAAAGTCAACGTTTGACCAGTCTAATCTAACTCAACCCTTCTATTCATTAGATTGCATATGCATCATCATTTTTATGATTGAATTGGCCATATGTCAGCTTGTTTGAACCAAATTTAGATCGACCCGTCGGGCTGACCTAATGAACTTATCATTGGATCATCCCATATATGTAGACATATGTATACATATATATAAATCTATACATATACGTATACGTATACACGTACGTATACGTATATATCTTTTGTTATATATATATATATATATATATATATATATATGTATATATATGTGTGTGTGTGTATATATATATATATATATCTGTTTTTATAAAGATATTTAGTATATCATAGTTAACATAAACTTTCAAAAAGTGTTAAAAACTGCTCAAACTTTTTAAGATAATACTAAAAAAAATTTATAATATCAATAATTTTATCTAAAAAAATTAATAAAAATACAAAATTTATTAAATTTTAATAAATTTTTGTTCAAAAAATCTAAAATAATAATATATATATGTTTAAATAATTAAATCATTGATATTTAACAAGCCAATCAGATGAGTCAATCACAATCGAACTCAAGGTCGACCTAAAAACTTCTGATCTCAAAAGTCTAGTCCATGGCTATATTGAAGGTTGGATCGGTTCGATCCAAGGCCAAACAATGTCTTAGACCCTTGGGCTTGGGTCAAGCTAAGGCCTTCACTTTTTAGGGTTGGGCTAGGTTGAGCCAGTCCAATGATGAGGATGACGTTCAAGTGCCTGCAAGACATTAAGCATCGATGTGGTGTCTAGTCACAAACCATTTGGGCTCATAATTGCCCCTCTAAAACATTTGGAACAATAGAGTTAATATTCGTCTGACGATTACAACATCTATCCAAGTGCTTTAGTGTGTACCATCAATTCAAATCTTAAACGTCACCTTTATGACCTATCTATTTCCTTTATAGGTCGATTGTTGAGCTCTTGAACTATAGATTGACCTATGAACTTCTCAACTCTCCTCTATTGCTCGTCCTCTGAGCTCCTCAACTATATAGCACAACCTATGACCTCATGTCACACCCCTCTCGGATAGCACCACTACCTAGAAGAGAGCATGAAGATAACGAATGCCATCATCCTCAACAATATACACAATCCAACATCCTACTTAACAACATTAAATGCAACAACATAAAATACATAACATAACAGCCTAAATGGTAGGTAAATCATACACATATCCAGTTTAAGAGACAACTGTATACATAAAAGGAACAACACTATACAAAACTGCATGGAAGATTCTCCCCACACATCTCAACACTTATGCACATGATAGATCTAACTCATGAGTAGACAAAACAACAGAACAATACACAGAGATGTCAAAAGTTGCGGTAGGTAGGCTGCAGCTGCTAGGTCCCATGAACTCTGTTGCTACCTGGGAGTAAGAAAACAATTTGAAAGAGCGAGCAAAAATCCTCAATAAGTGACGGTTCAATAAATCGATTAAGTACAGAAACAAGTTTATAAGTACAAACACCAATGGTTTCCAAATCATCTATCCAGAAATAATGATTTCAATCAAGAGTAACAAATACAAGTTTTGAGAAAAGCATGTAGGGTAGAAGCCATAATAAATGTTATTGTCAAAACAGCCAACTATCAAATCAGACTTGTACCCATAACCCCAAGCCAAATATCACATCCAGAATTGATGCGGAGTCATCTCGACACACCCAACTCTAATAACTTCATACCTGCACTGTGCATCCTCCTAAAAGGCTAAGCACCTCTGCGCAAGACCCAAAGCCTCTATATGTACGATGATGGGACCCAAAGATTTATCTCACATCCATATCCACAATCCATACCTCCTTGACCCACTCACACAACCTTTAGCCTTCGAGAGTCCCTGGCTTAAGATACAAGTATTAAAATAGTAAAAACATGCTTTCTGAGAAATTATTGTTCACAAACCATGATTTCCAATTTTTATAAAGCATAGCATTTAAAACACATTGAAGTAACTATAAATCAATGTTTAAAATAATGTTTTCAATCAAATCAGGTTAACATAAAACATACTTTGCGATCTCAAATTATGTTTGAGGAAATCATGTAAACTCATGCTCAAATCATATAAAGAATTGTTTTCAAAATCAATTTTCCACTCACAGACCTCAGGGTTAGTTCCTTATTGGCTGGTAAACTTTCCCAACCTTTGTTCGACCTGAAAGGTAACATAATGGTCTTTATTAAACAACTAAAGTTTCAATGACAAACTAAAGAAGCATCCCACGGACATATAGCTAGAGGCTGGTTGGACGCTAACCTCACAAGAACAATGACTGGACTCCTAGGCCAAGCACCCTAGGGTGCACACCTTTCGCACCCACTTCTTAGTTGTACACTCTTGGCGTGTTGACACCCTTGGCTGCACATCCACTACGCGTCCAACCCTTAACATTCTCAAGGGTTAGATTGCACGCTCCCAGCCTTGCTGTTTACTAATTTTTGCGCCCAAACCTGCACTTCAACACTAGCCTTTGAAGTTGGTTGCTTGCTATACATGTGAAGCTGCCTACTTGTTCATAAAATTCCAGATTCCATTTCCAATGTTAATAATTAAAAATTCATCTATTACATCGATAAACTTCCTTCTACAAAGTTATTTAAAATCCTCTTAACTTCCTTACCTTAAATTTTAAACTTTTAATTCCTCTTAGATGTCAAGATATCCACCAATCTCCACAGCTTGCTCGGATGAACCAAAAATCTGCACTACCTTGGCTATCTTCAAGTTTTCATCAATAATCCTTTGAAATTCTTTCATGACATCCCTGAATTATAAACTAGACTCTCTAAAGTTTGATTTTGCTAAAGAATTTTCTTTTATGAAGAAGTGAAATAATTACACCGAGCTTCTCTTCGCAACCCAATTTATAGATCTCACTGCATGCCGTCTTTCCTTAATATTCTGCCACCCCATGCCACTAAACCTTGCTTCCCCACTTAAATCGCGCCACTTCCCACTTAATCAGAATTAAGAGATGACCTACCAACTCAACTCAACATATACCTCAAGGTTACAAGCTTTTAACGATGACTTCATCTTTTGCTCTTCAACGCACAGCTAACCTCTCAACGCAAAGCTCCACTCCAAACCACTTCAGCTTATCAACACCTACTCAAAAAACAATTTCCATCCTCGAGTCTTTCAAGCAATCTCCACGCCTCAACTTAGGTTTTCAACGGATAACTCCCTTATTTGGCCGAGCAGTATGTCAACGCCTAGCCTTTTAGGCTCTCAATACTTTAACAACTTAAACAACCCTAGACTCCACAACTTAAGGGCCTCTCTACTTGGGCAATAGATTAACCATGGCCACTTATTCTTACCACTCAACATTTCAATGCATGTCACACCCTTATACTTAACCAAATATTTATTTCAACACATCGCTCCTCCATATATATAACCTCTCAAGCTCTGAATTTTTCCTAAGTATGAGAGCCACTTCAAGGTCATCGGAAAGCCTTCAATACACTTAGACCTCTAAACTTCTCAATGAAAACTCGCTTTTGAACACAATCATAACCATAACATCATCAACAACAACACAACAACAACAAATCAACAACAAGTAGGCTTAAAAAGATTCTAGGATTTACATATAAACTCTCCTTTATAAGTCGACCCCTGAGCTCTTCAGCTCTTCTTAATAGACGGACCTCTAAACATCTCGACCTTTGAGCTCTCTTCTAGACTCTTTTAAGAGAGTGTCTACAGCTCGACCTCATAGGTCCCAATGAGTAAGAGCAAGAACTCTCTCAAGCTTTTCCATGGGTCATCATGAGCTAGCTGAATTTGCCCATAATAGTTGCCCCATTCTCAAGCTTGACTTAATAAGTTAATGGTTAAGAGTTTTAAGCATATGACTACTTTAGAAAGTAGAGAGGAAATAAGTTAATAACACACACACACCCCATTCTCAAGCTTGACTTAATAAGTTAATGGTTGAGAGTTTTAAGCATATGGCGCGTGCGCGCACGCACGCACATACGTATGCATATCAGTACATGTACATATATGGTTCCTAAACAAACACACACACGCACACGCACGCACGCACGCACACGCACGCACACGCACGCACGCACGCACGCACACGCACACTTGCACGCACACGCACGCCATGCACATGCACACGCGCGCGCACACACACACACACACACACACGCGCACACGCACACACACACTAATAACTGGATGGTATGATTTTTTCCATACACAAATAACTGGATCGTATGATTTCTTCTCCACCAAATCCGACTGCTTACCGAAAATATTCATTTTTTACGCATAAAATCATCCATATTCCTTTTAATTTATTTCCAAATCTCTTTCTTAAGAGCTATTGTCGATCTTCGAAAAATTTGTATAATCTATATGGGTTCAAAGTTTTTTTTTTCTACTCGTCTTGTTCAAGAGTATTTAGCATTTGTGAACCTTGCCCTTGGTCAAATTATGTTTATTAGATAAAATTCTCTTTTTAGATATTGCATTCTATGGGAAAAATTCATCAACTTTAGTGATATGTGTTGGAGATGCTATGTCTTTACGTTTGCCAAAGAAGCATCTTAAGGCTGACATAACTTATTACATCAACCCTCACATAGTAGTAAATACATCTGAGGGATGCAAAGTTGTTTAGGCTGACATAACTTAGTAGTAACTCCAAGTAAATAGAGTTGGTGCCAAGATATGTGTGTCGCATAGTAGTTAAGTGTTCTGAAGGTTGGGATGCAAAGTTGTTTTATGCATTATATTAAGAAGTACGAATGCAAAGTTAGTCTAGCATCCAAAGTTGTAAATACATCTGCTAATAAAAGAAGAGGGTTGACATTTGAAGTTGTGAAGTTTAAGAATTCATGCGAAGGGAGGAGACTGTATGAGGTTGAAGGCGAGGTTTTTGAGTCGGGAGCAAGACGTTCATTTATAGTTGAGGAAAATATGGTTACATAAAAGGGACACATGGCAATTAGAAGATAAAATAAATTTTGAGTTGGCTGGATTATGAGAAGTTTAAGTTAAGTGTGACCAGATAAGGACATGCATAAATAGTTAAGAGATGAGCTAGCCATATAAGAAAAGCTTTGTCACACCCTCTCCCAGACTCCCTACTCTTAGCCTAAAAGATGGCGTGAAGACAGTAAGTAACATTCTTATCTTAACAACACTCACTGACGGCTTAACTTATCTTACTTGAAAAAAATGCAGTGGAAATAACTGAAAACATGTAAATAAAATTCACGTACATAAATGGTCTCACAAGTGTCCCATACCACCCAAACACACTCATTATAATATTTTACAGACCAAAACATGCACATAAAGAGTCATGATTATGACCTAAAATCAAACTCAAACTTTGACAGCAGACATGCAGCAATAAACCAGACTCGGGAATCACGATCTTTACCTGAAAAGTGAGAAAACATTTGAAAGAATGAGCTAATGCCTAGTGAGTGACAATTTATAAACAACATACTTTGGAAATCATTCATAAAAACTTGGAAATACTTTAAATAAATCACATGCTTTGGAAATACAAAAATATCATACTGCTGAAACATATTATAAACTTGACAAAGCAACGTGTTTCTAAATATTTCATAAAGCAATGCATAACTGAAATCTTCTGTAACTAAAACTTTAACAAGCCATGTGCAATCCTTTAACTACGTTGTAGTGGGAAAAATCCAACACTCCCAACGTCTTTGTCTTAGTGGAGTCATCTCAACACTCACGACAACGCTATTTACGTTGTAGCAGAGCCACCGCTCACAACGTCTTTGTCATGGTGGGGCGAACCTGGCACTCTTGACAGTGAAATACTCTAGTGTGCCCACTTAGTATACTAGCCTCGGGCTCAATCATGAATAAACATGCTTGTACTGAAATTCTCATAAATCCCTAAAACAGTTCTTAAATACCTTTGGCTTTAGTATTCAATAAGAAATACTCATGAAACTAAGAACGTTCAAATCATACTGGATTTTCATTTAGAAATACTAAAGCATGCCTAAATTATACTTTACTGAAATCTCGTAAAACGTAAAAATATCTTCGACTTTTAAACATATCAAATCATGCTTACTAGCATGTGTAAAATCATAAATCATGCATCAAAACTTTTATATAACACATTTTTAGCATGAAATATCATAAACATTCATTACATTTTGCTTAAGAAGTTTACCTCGTAAAATATGTAAACTCGGGAATACTTTAAAGAAATTTAAACCATACATGCTTTAAAATCATATTTTAAAATTATAGGTCATTCACAAACTTGATGGGACATTCTCGATTCGTAAATTTCTCCAATCGTCAAATTCCCTAAAAAATATCCAAAGTCGACGGATTAAACTGAGTATATAAATCGTCAAATTTCTCGATTTTACAAATTTCGTACATCAAATTCGTCACTTCCAGCTGAAATTAATCAAATTAATTGTTACGAAATCAAAGAAGGACTTCTTATTGAGCTTATCACTAAATTTGAAACTCCAATTTCAACTCTAATCTCTTCAATTTCTTCAAAAACTTCAATTGCTCAAAAATTTAAATTTACAGTGCCGACGAGTTTGTTCCTCGTTTTTTCTTGGTTTTCTTGACCAAATTTCTTTAAATTCAGCTGTCCTTATACTACCTCTCTCTTTTCTACAAAATTTAGAAACAAATTTCACTCAATTTGGTCAAGAGTTGAGCTCAATTTCATTATTCTTTCCATTATTTTCATACCAAATTTTGCCCATAAATTTTTTTTCTTTCCTCTCGGTTTTTTCCTTCTTTCTTCTCCTTCTTCTCTTCAATTCACCCAACTAGAACATAATAAATAAGGATCTCTACCGTTTTCATCCAATTGGAAAATTTTTAAGAAATTTTAAAGGAATTTCAATCTCCATTTTCTTCTTCCTTTAACCTTATCCTTCCTTTCACAATGTTTAAAATTTTTTTATTTTTCTTTTTTTTTTATATACAAAAGATAATATCACCCGCCTTTAATTAATAATAGTACTAATAATAATAATAAATAACAATAATAACTAATTTAAAAAATTATTTTCTTTTTTTTTTCTTTTTTTCCTTTTGAAATTACCAAATTACCCTTCAAATTTTTTTTCTACAAGAATTACTAAATCTTCCATTATTTTATTATTATTTTACAACAAGCAATTTAGAGTACAAGAGTTGGATATTACAAGCTTAGTGATGAGTAATTTGATTTTTATAGTAGTATAAATAGAGAACTTTAAAAGATCAATAAGGTTTTTGCAAAGACAAGGTTCGAGAAAAGGGACGCATGGAAGAACGTATAATAGAGGATCAAACATAGTTAGGCATCAAGGTGCTCAAAACGAAGGAGTGGAGAAGAGAAAACTAAGCCTTGTTCACTGAGTGACCTTTCTTAAAAAGAGAAGTTTTCAAAAATTTATTATTTCTTTAAGTTATGCGTTACACATAATAAGCATGTTGCATATTATGAATGGTTAAGTATGTTTGATTGATTACATATGATGTTTCTGTAAATTGTTTGATGTGTTGTTTTCAAACAATTAGTGTTGTTCGTGGTTCTAAGCTAACTCTATGTGCACATGTGAGTGTAAGGCATGCCAGACATTGAGTATGGGCTCATTGAGGCTAGTTTGGTGTAGCTGAATGCGTGAGTTTGCCTACATTCATGCTAATTTGTCGAGCAACTAACCTTGAATTTTTGGTTCACTTGGGTGTTGGTGGTGTGAGTTTGCCTACTCCAATAGCCTAAATGTTGAGTATCTTCAACATTCAGAAACAAAGGATGAGAGAGACTAATGTGGTTTTGGCGTGTGACGCCTAGTGAGGACTCATTACAAGATCAGTGCCTAAGAAAGGAAGTTGGTTTGAACTTTATGTGTTGACATTGTATTCCCCAAGTTGTTTTCTTAAAATTTTCCATTCACTAAGCATTTGACTTATGTTTTTATGCGATTTCCCAAGCTAGCAAGGAGTTTTTCAGGCGTTCCACGAAGCTAATGTTGCCCTTGCCACATTGCGTCCTTAAGACTTTTTATTGTACTGTGTGTATATGTTATTGCAAAGTTTTCTTTGTTTTCTAAAGCATGCGTTGTAATGATTTTGTTATCAATAAAGTTGTGTTCTGTTTGCCCATACTTTGTGTCAACTTTATGTTGAATGCATACCAAGTTTAAGCAAGTTAATTTTCTAATAGGGATTATTGGCATTCCTATTACGAATGTTGGCTTTACTTAGGTCACATCTTTTCTTAAGTTTGCAAGGAAATTTCTAGGAAAGGGTGTGACACACCATTAACTCAAGGCCACAATAGAAACTTTATCTCCTACCAAGGATTGAAAACTCGAGTGGTTCCATACGCAGTGGCAATTGGCTTGTCCATCCCGAAGTGGACTTGGCTTCTTTAGTCTTAGCTGAACTTTTTGACTTGGAATATGTTCTCTTTTCCCATCTTACTAGACTAATGGGTTTTACCCATTGGAATATGAGATATGTTCTCTAAAGAAATGGAATTCCTCACGAAAGCGTGTAAACACCGTGTGATTCACATTCAATTTTGAAACCATAAAAATTATAGAGAAATAACAGAGATACAATAATATAAAATAAAGAGTTTAACTCCTATTATGCGATTCTATATCAAGGATGAAGAAAAGAACTTACCTTGTAAAATACTCTTTCAAGGTTTTTCTCTCCTCGTCTCACGATCTCTTCTCTACGTGAACACTGCAACACTTTCAATACTTGAACACCACACTTGATCTTCGTTGCTAATCTATAAATAATAATTGAAGGAGGTGTGAGTTTTTTTTTTATTTGACGCGATAAGATAAATAGCAAAATTTTAATTATCGTTTGGAAAATTTTCAAAAACAACACTTATTGATATAAATAGCAAAATGAAAAAAATTTAAAAAACAGAATTTAAATTATGCCAACTCTACCCCTAACAATTCTAAAACTACTTTAAACACAATCATTCCAAATACACTATAATTAAAAATAATTAAATACCTTACAAACACATCAAATCACATTAATTGTGAAGATGATTATTTTCAAAATCTCTCTCCAACGTCTGAAATTATTATCACGCTTCTCAGTGCTGATCCAAAAATTCAAAATTTACAGACTTCACCTCTTCATCTCCTAAAACATTACACTCCTTCTTCATCTCAATCTACTCCTTCCATCTTCAACTCCATTCAATATTCCAATACTAAACGCTCCATCTGTGACTCTGTTCTTCCTTCCGTCCATTGTAATCAAGCGCAACGATCTCCTAACAAGCTTCTGCCTTACATTCAGCCATTGTCTTCCATCAGAAGCTTCTTACGTCTGCGACAAAACTTCAACGCAAAATTTCTCTGTTGATCAACTGTATTCCGCCTGATTTTAAAACAGGGTCTTATTCTTCACTCTTTAAAGTACTACATTTATGCCTTTAACCCAAACACACGCACTTATTTATCCTTCGATCTTTCAACCTCATTGTTAGGGTTTTTTTTTTTTTTTTTTTTGCTGAGATATGATAGGAAAAAGATACAAAACATAAATAATTTTAGGAATTTAATTTTAAATGAAACAGTATCTTTGTTAGTTAGAAAAATATGGTGAATAAAGAAATTCAATATTCCCCTGTATTTTAGGTATCTTCAACAACTCTGAATAAAAAATATTTAACTACGTTTTTTTTCTAATATATATAGATAAAAACTAAAGATATGAAAAAAAAAATGAAGGAAGAACAAGAGTAAGTGAACGATTGAGAGCTGTCGGATTAAATGGGAGAAAAAAGAAGGAGAACAAAAATTCAACAATTATCTACCTCGAACACGAGGTATACTTGTGTAAAATATAATCTGTACAATTCTAAAAACCAAAAACTAACAATATATTGACAGCAGGAAGAAATAATGGTAGAACTTCAGTCTCAAAACGTGCTGCCAGTACATCGAAAGAAAGAAAAGAACAAGATGTGAAATAACAAAGTGATCAACCAAAAAAAGTTCGAATCAAAAGCTTGGTAATGCATACTTGCCCTTTGTCAAATTTTTAGTTATTTACTGTCATGTAACTAATGTATTGAATACTTCACCTAAATTTGCAGGTTAGTAGGAAACATATAAAAGTAAACAAGGAAGTTCAGGAAGAAGAAAAAAGAGAACCAAGTCCACAAGATAAGGTTTGATGATTTAAAACTATGTTTCTGTAATAATTTCTAAAATACATTGTATTCGATAAGTAATAATTTCAACATTTTTTTTCTTTGTTGTTTAATTTCTTTAATTTTAAATGGTTCTTCTTTCCTCTTCTTCTTATCTATTATACAGATTTAAAAACGGTTCGGTTCGGTTTTCTTTTCAATTCATAAAACCCTAGACATATATATATGAAAATATAATAAAAATATAATTTTTAATTTAAACGATTTGGTTCAGTTCGAAAGCGATTTTTTGAAACAAAAACCGCAACCGAATAAATTAAAATTGGTTTCATGAATTTCAAACCGCATCAAACAAAATTTTTCGGTTTCGAATGCGGTTTGGTTCGGTTTTTGACGTTCGATTCGGTTTCTACGATCTCAATGTCCACCCCTATTGTAAGCTACTTGTTTAGGTGAGTTGGAAATCTCTTCTTATTCCACAAATCTCACTTACTAAGTCAATGTTAAGTGTCGAATTGTGTTACAAATATGATTTGCGTGTTCTTTGGCTATTTAATACCCAATTTGATTGTGTATTTTGATTGATGAATCTTGTTGAATTTTGGAGAAATATCTCCAAGGTTCATAAACTCATTTCTCTAAAAAAAAACTCACAAAATTTGGTCACCAATTTGATCCAACAATCAAGTTCTAGGCCTAGAGGATAGTAGAGAAGACTCTTGTGGTTATTTACAATTTGATTTCATTCAATTTCATCAAGCATTGAGGGAGAATTTTGAACTACAAAGGTAAGTGTTCATAATTTCCACTTCGTCTCAATTTTTCTAACATCCTTAATCCTGAAAATCCATGAAATTTAGAGTGTTTAAGTTAGATTCTCTTCTGCTAGCATGTTAATTTAACTTTCATCATTGACTCGAGAGTAGTTTGAACCAACTGTTCATTAGAGCATCAATTGAGGCTAAAAGAACAAGATGTACTCTCATGAAAAAATGATAAATTGATCCAACTGAGATTATACACAACCTGTGAAGGGTTTAGTTAATAATCATGGTTATATCAGGTGAACACAAATATATCTACAGTGAGGAGAGTATAGCAACGGGCTACAGTGGACAATCCTGATTAGTTAATGGAAGTTGATGAACTCGACAAAAAGAGTTTAGCCATTTACTCTCGGGTCATTAGGAGCTCATAGTCTATATATCTACTAAGTTCCTCTACTAGCTCATTATGAAATTAAACTGAGAAAGTTTGATCGGAAAATTCTAATTGTTCGAACTCATTTGGAGATTGAATCGTTAATAATATTTGATATAATTAACGATTACAAATTTAGAGAGAAATAATATTTAAGCTTTAAATATTAGGAATTCAAATTAGGTTAATCGAATTGATCGAGATTCATGGTGGAAAAATATAATATAATATTAATTTAATTAAAAATTTTAATTAATTATATTAGTTTATTATTTTATTATGTAATTAAATAATTTTAAAATTAGTTAAGGGGTTTTTTAAAAAATAATAAAAAAAAACAAACAATTTACACTTTATAGAAAAAAAACCACTAAAAGACAAAAGTCCATTACACCAGATTTTTCTACGAAGTGTAAATATATTGTCCATTTTTCCATTTTTGATAATTTTCCATTAAAATAATTTAATTAAATTGATTAAATTACATATTTAAATAAATTATGTTTAGAAATTCAGTAATTGAATTTTAGAAATTCAATTTAAAAAGTCAAAATGTTGACTTGTGTTAGTTGAATTTTCCAAGCAATGGTGTCATTGTGAATGAGCTAGTGGCTTGGTGAGTTGCCTTCGTCTTCAAACACAAATTTCACTTACTTTAAGCTTAATTAAATACTAACCACTAATGGTTAGTTTGTATGACTCTTAACTACATAATGCGTAAGCTTATTGTGTTTAAAGTTGTATGACTTGGTGAATTGTATAGAAAATTTACTTATGTTCATATCTCTCTTCACTAAAAAAAACTCACCAAATTGATCACAAATTTGATTCCACAATCAAATTCTTTGTCCTGAAGAAAATAGAGAAGATCCTTGTGGTTGTCTAAAACTATAGAGGAAGATTTTTGAGCTAGAAAGGTAAGTGTTATTGAATTTTATTTTCCTCCAATTTTCAATCATGTTTAAATTCTCAAAATTCTTGAAATTTAGAGTGTTATAATTTGATCGGCTTCCGCTAGCATGTTAATTTAACTTTCACTTTAGACGTCTTAGCTCGTGTTTAGACCCAATACTAGATATGAACAATCCGGTGAACAGCAATGAACAACAGTGTACTCAACATTATATTACTTCAACAACGTTTTACAAACTTTTCCAAATTATAACTAATCACAACATGAGCTATTCATATACTATAAGTACTCTACTATGCAACGATGGCAGACAACAAATTCAGTAGAACGACTGAATCTTTCAACTACCTGGGGGAACAAAACAATTTTGAAAATGTAAGCTCAAAAGTCTAGTGTGTGACAATTTACAACAAACAGTTGTATTTCAATCTTTATCAAAATATGTTTTAAAACTTTATCAGACAAGTTCTTAAAACATATTTAACAAAGAACACTTTTCAACATAAGTTCATCCATCACATTAATGACTTTTCAAACATAATATCACATGGTAACTCATCAAATTTGTACCTGAACACCTCTGGGCCGAACATAACTCAACGTACAAAACGGGGAGAAGAGCGCCATGCGGTGCTATAGATCCAAGGCTGCAAAACCTTAAAACGCCATGGGGCTTCAGAAAAATTAGTGTGTGTTAGACGAATAATTCACGCATCACAACTGCAGTTTTCACGAGGGTAGCTGCACTTCAACTAGTTTATAAAATTCTATGTTTGTTGTCAAAGAATGGGAGGCTGGTTTAAGGTCAGATTTTCATAATTTGTCAAGTTCTCCAACCGGGAGCTGAGATCTGGGCAGAGACAACATTTTGGAGCTTCAAAAGAGTGAAGATTTGAAGAAAAATGTAGGGGCCGTTTGGTACGTTCTTGTTTCTTGTTTCTTGTTTCTTCCATTTTGAGAACAAGAACGAGACTATGTTTGATAACTATTCTTGTTTTTTGTTTCTTGAAAAAAAGAAACAGAAACATAAATGTGTTTGATAATTATTTTTTATTTCTTGCTTCTTGTTTTTTTTTATTGTTTTTTGTTTTTTTTTGCAACAATATATATATATACATCTATGTGCATGTGTCGTACATTATTAATAAACATAAAAAAAATATTTTATCGAAAGATTAT
>JBBPDJ010019699.1:0-23462 GCA_037974625.1 Cucumis cinereus | reverse complement strand
CTAACAGGGTTCTATTTCTCCTTTCTGATACACCATTTTGTTGAGGTGTACCAGGTGCTAAAAGTTGGGATTGGATTCCATGTTCTATCATATAGTCTTGGAATCTCAAGTCCATGTACTCTCCACCTCGATTAGATCGAAGTATTTTAATCGTTTTACCTAATATATTTTCAACTTCAGCCTTATACTCCTTGAACTTTTCAAGAACTTCGGATTTATGTTCCATTAGGTATAAATAACCATACCTTGAATAATCATCTATAAAATAGATGAAGTATTCAAAACCTTCTCTAGCTTTTACATTCATCGGACCACAGAGGTCTGAATGTACAAGTTCTAGGGGCTCTTTGGCTCTATAATCTTTTCCAGTAAAAGGTCTTTTAGTCATTTTTCCTTCAAAACAAGATTCACATGGAGGTAATGAATCATCTTGTAACTCATTTAGTAGTCCATTCTTTACCAACCTCCCAATTCCATCTAGATTAATGTGACCCAATCTTAAATGCCAAAAATAGGTATTATTATTTGGAGAAATTCTTTGCATTTTATTTTGAGTATTAACAGTTTTAAGCATTTCATGATTTAAAACTGCTTTAGCTTCATTTGATCTTAATATGTATAAGTTGTTTTCTAACTTAGCTGAACAAATATGTACACCATTCTTGAAAATGTTAGCTTCATTAAAGGAAAATGAAATTGAGTACATATGTTCAATAAGACAAGAAATAGATACTAAGTTCCTTTTAATCTTAGGAACTATATACAAGTTTTCTAAAAACAAGTATCTACTTCTAAAAAACAACTTCGCGTCTCCCACTGCATGAGCTGAAATGACATCTCCCGTTCCAACCTTGAGAGCGTCATTTCTTCCTCCTCGAGCTGCTTAAAGGAACTAGTTTCCTGTAAAGAAGAAAAAACATGATTAGTGGCTCCTGAATCTAGTATCCAGGCATTTGGTCATTTTCCACTAAACAAATTTCTAAAACAAGTAAATCATATTTACCTTCATTTTTCTTCTTATTCTCAGCAAGGTATTTAGGACAGTTCCTCTTCCAATGTCCATCTACATTGAAGTGGAAGCATTTTCCCTTGGGAGCTACTTTAGCCTTCCTGTTGCCCTTGGCAGCAGTAGGACCTTTCCCCATTCCTCCTTTCTTCTTCTGGATTTTCTTGGTCCCAGAAGTTGAAGGTGCAGACTTGGTTCCAGAGGATGAACCCTTCTGAAACCTCGTGGAATGGACAACGTTTGCATCTCCTTCCTTTTGTCCCTTATTTTTCAAAAGAGACTGAAAGGTCTTCAGTTCGTTAATGAGAGAAGTCAGGTTGTACTCTATCTTGTTCATTACCGCATTACTACGGAATTGAAAAAAGCTCTTCAAAAGAGATTCCATGATAAAGGACACATGACTTTGCTCGTCAATGACCGCCCTATTTATCTCTGTCACATTGAAGTGGACCATCATGTCGAGAACATGTTCTTTAACAAACTGACCCTCTGTCATACGGGCATTGTAAACGTATTTAATGGCCTTGCGGTGAATTTGAAAGGACGATTGTCCAAACATCTCTCGAAGGTAATCCATGATCTGACGTGCAGTGACCATGGAGTCATGCTTCTTGCTCAGTACGTTAGACATACTGGCAAGAATATAGACGCGTGCCTTCTCATTAGCCTTTGTCCAGCGGTCATATGCATCCCTGATAGCCTGGGATGAATTTCGAGCAGGGGAAGGAGGACACTCCTCCATTAAGACGAAACATATCAATAACAAGAATCACATTCAAGTTAGATTTCCACGTTGCATAGTTGTTAACTTTTCATCCTTGAGCTGTTGAATTGAAGAGGAAAACATACTGAAAATAATTAACAAACAATTGACCATATTAGATATCTTTGTTTTAACCCATTAACACAAAATAATCCAATCAATTCAGCAAAAAAAAAATGCAATAACAGAATCCTAATCAAAGAAATGATTTAGTTTTTGCAACGATACTTCAGATGATTAGAGCAACAGCCACCGAAGGGTGATCAACTACTCCTCTCCTGAATTGAGAGAATCTCAAATAATTACTAATACCAGAATAACTCTTATTCCTATAGCTCTTAGTTATCGTTGTTCGGTCAAGGATTCATTAACAAACTTAATTAATCCCGTAAGTGTGATTCTTCCATTTTCATATTCCCAAGGTACGCTTCAATAGGCTACCATTAGGAAAGACAACTATTGAAGATTAATCTAAGAAATCCTATCCATTTCTGGAGTTTGCGGTGTTCCAACTTATATGATTAGGCCCTTTGAAGGGATGTTCGCTCCAGGATGACACGCAGGAAGATCATAGAAGTCTCATGGTGCAACCTAATGGAGGAGACCATAGGATATGTGCCACACATCCTTCTCTCACTTACTATGAACATTTTCATTATTCACCTTGTAGGCCGAACTTTGGTCCATTCTTCGAAAGCTAGAAAAGCTAGAAATGCATTTTAGCCAAACTTTGGTCCATTTTTCAAAAGCTATAGTACTTGTGGATTTTCGTCTGTTTTCGTCCGCACGTTAGTTCTACCTCAAGTTTCCCTCTTTGCGACCTATATAGTTCATGCAAATGTGTTAGAAACATGTTTAGGGTCATGGACGAGCGTTTCTGACGTAAGAATCCTTGAACTATGGGGTATAGGAAGAAACTACCAAAGCCAAATCGTTGCAGTACATTTTGTTTTCCAAAGGAGAAACTGAATCTAGGACGTCTTTGGTCGTTTATTTTTTAGAAAAACATCAACATTCCTCCAAATGAGCCCATTTTATACCTAAAAATGCATTTTAGGTCGAACTTTGGTTCATTTTAAAAAGTCATACCACTGGTCAATTTTCGTCTGTTTTGATCCGCACATTAGTCCTACCTTAAGTTTCTATCTTAGCGACCTATATAGTTCATGCAAATGTATCAAAGACATGTCTAGGGTCAAGGACACGCATTTCTAAGAAAAGAATCCATGAACTGTGGGATGTAAGACGAAAATACCAAAAGGAAATAGTCGCTGCTCACCTCGTTCCCCGAAGCAGAAACCGAGTCTAGAACGTCTTTAACAAATTATTTTTGGAAAAAACTGAAAAATTACTCCAAATGAGCCCGTTTTATGGTTAGAAATGGATGTTAGGCTGAACTTTGGTCCATTTTTTGAAAGTTATAGTACTAGTGCATTTTCGTCTATTTTGGTCCGCACGTTAGTCCTACCTCAAGGTTCTCCCTTAACGACCTATGTAGTTCATGGAAATGTGTAAGAGACATGTTTATGGTCATGGACGTGCATTTTTTAGGCAAAAATCCCTGAATGGGGTGTAGGACGAAAATACAAAAGGGAAATCGTTGTAGGTCATTTTGTTCTCTAAAGCAGAAACTGAGTCTGGGACGATTTGGTCGTTTATTTTTTAGAAAAACTTCAACATTCCTCAAAATGAGTCCATTTTATACCTAGAAAAGCATTTTAGGTCGACCTTTTGTCCATTTTGAAAAAGCTATACCACTAGTCGATTTTCATCCGTTTTGGTCTGCACATTAGTCCTACCACAAGTTTCACTCATAGTGACGTATATAGTTCATGCAAATGTTTAGGGTCAAGGACGCACAATTCTAAACCAAGAGTCCCTAAATAATGGGGTGTAGGACAAAAATACTAAAGGGAAATCGTTGTTGGTCACTTTGATCCCTAAAGCAGTAACCGAGTCTGGGAAGTGTTTGGTAAATTATTTGTTGAAAAAATTTTGTAGCTAGAAATGCCTTTTAGGCAGAATTTTGGTTCATTTTTCGAAAGATATAGTATTGGAGGATTTTCGTCCGTTTTGGTCCAAGCGTTAGTCCTACCTTAAGTTTCTCTCTTCGCGACTTATATAGTTCATGCAAATGTGTCAGACACATGTTTAGGGTCATGGACGCGCGTTTTTGAGGCAAGAATCCCTAAAAAATGGGGTGTAGGGTGTAAATACCAATAGAAAATTGTTGCAGATCATTTTGTTCCCCCAAAGCAAAAACTGAGTCTAGGACGTCTTGGGTCGTTTATTTTTGGGAAAAACTTCAACATTCTTCCAAATGAGCCCATTTTATACCTAGAAATTCATTTTAGGTCAAAATTTGGTCCATTTTCAAAGGCCTTACCACTTGTCAATTTTCATCTGTTTTGGTTCGCACATTAGTCCTACCTCATGTTTCAGAAACATTTTTCGGGTCAAGGACGCGCATTTTTTGAGCCAAGAATCCTTGAACTATTGGGTGTAGGACGAAAATACCAAAGAACAATCGTTGGTGGTCACTTTGTTTTCCAAATAAGAAACTGATTCTGGAACGTCTTTGGTAAATGTTTTTTGGGAAAAACTTAAAAATTAATCAAAATGAGCCGTTTTATAGCTAGAAATGCATTTTTGACCGAACTTTGGTCCATTTTTCGAAAGTTATAGTACTGGTGGATTTTAATCTGTTTTGGTCCGCACGTTAGTCCTACCTCAAGTTTCTCTCTTCGTGACCTATATAGTTTATGCAATGTGTCACAGACATGTTTAGGGTCATGGACGCACGTTTCTGAGGCAAGAATCCCTTAACTACGAGGTGTAGGACGAAAATACCAAAGAGAAATCGTTGTAGGTTATATTGTTCCCCAAAGCAAAAAACTGAGTCTAGGTCTTATTTGGTCGTTTATTTTTGGGAAAAACTTAACCATTCCTCCTAATGAGCCCCTTTATACCTAGAAATGCATTTTTGTTCGAACTTTGGTCCATTTATGAAAAGGTATACCACTGGTCGATTTTCGTTCGTTTTGGTCCACACATTATTCCAACCTCAAGTTTCACTCTTTGCGACCTATATAGTTCATGCAAATGTATCAGAGACATGTTTTGGGTCAAGGACGCACATTTCTGAGCCAAGAATCTCTGAACTATGGGGCGTAGGACGAAAATACCAGAGGAAATTTGTTTCTGGTAACTTTGTTCCCGAAAGAAGAAACATAGTCTGGGACGTATTTGGTAAATTATTTTTGAAAAAGACTTAAAAATTACTCCAAATGAGCCCGTTTAATAGCTAGAAATGCATATTAGGACGAACTGTGGTCCATTTTTTTAAAGCTATAGTACTGGTGGATTTTCGTCTGTTTTGGTTCGAACGTTATTCCTGCCTTAAGTTTCTCCCTTTGCGACCTATATAGATCATGCAAATGTGTCAGAGACAAGTTTAGGGTCATGGATGCGCGTTTTTGAAGCAAGAATCCCTGAACTACGTTGTATAGGACGAAAATACCAAAGGGAAGTCATTGAAGGTCATTATGTTCCCCAGAGCATAAACTGAGTCTGGAACGTATTTGGTCGTTTATTTATGGGAAAAACTTCAACATTCCTCGAAATGAGCCCATTTTATACATTAAAATGCAATTTAGGTCTAACTTTGGTCGATTTTTAAAAAGCAATACCACTTGTCGATTTTTGTCCGTTTTAGTCTGCACATTAGTCCGACCTCATGTTTCACTCTTAGCGACCTATATAGTTTATGCAAATGTGTCATAGACATGTTTAGGGTCAAGGACGCGCATTTCTAAGCCAGGAATCCTTCAACTATGGGGTGTCGGACGAAAATACCAAAGGGAAATCAGTGGTGCCACTTTGTTTCCTAAAGCCGAAACTGAGTCAGGGATGCCTTTGGTAAATTATTTTGGGGAAAAACTTAAAAATTACTTCAAATGAGCCTGTTTGATAGCTAGAAATGCATTTTAGGCCGAACTTTGGTCCATTTTTTGAAAACTATAGTACTGGTGGATTTTCGTCCGTTTTGGTTCACTCGTTAGTCCTACCTCAATTTCTTCCTTCGCGACCTATATACACTACGACAGAAAAGGGTTTACTTGACAGTGAAAAACTGTCAAGTAAGGGATTACTTGAAGGTTTTAAATTCGTCAAGTAATCCAGTGTCAAGAATTAACATTTTTTTTCTTGACAGTGCAAAACTGTCAAGAATAAAAGTTTACTTGACAGCCATTCACTGTCAAGAATAAAGTTTTACTTGACAGTTTTTCACTGTAAAGTAATCCAGTGTCAAGAATAAGGGAAAGTTTAATTTTGACAGTTTCTTACTGTCATGAAATCGTTATTCTTGACGGTTTATCACTGTCAAGTTTTACCCTGTAATTTTTTAATTTAATATTTATTTTACCCTGTATTTGCACCTGTTTTGCCCCTGTTTTGCAGTTCTAAAATAATATATATACAACAAACCAACAATATTGCCCATTAATTTCAACACTAATATTGAACTTTTTACATTAATTAATCACTTCAAAGTATACAAACTTCCCCCACCGCCAACCAAAACATAAATTAAATCAACGATTATAACATCATTAAAAATCAATCATAATATACACAAATGATGAAAGGGAGTTATATATACATACTTACAGTATTTTGCTAATCCTTTACCAACATTGTACCAAATAAGTAACAACAAGAAAAACAAGTATCATCTCCTATCAAAAACATATAAAGGAGAAGTTTTAAACCCTACTTGGGGAGCCACTAATCTCACTGCTTTTCATCCGCACCCTTCAGTGGAGCTTCTTTAATCTCATCGGCCCCATCGTCCTATTCACAACAACATCATCATCAAAACACAAAATTAAAACCAATTTGGACCTTAAATGAAATGGGAAAGATTCTATCAAAGAAAAATAAAGGATATAAAAAGTAAAGGAAATATTCTCCTATTTTTCTCCAGCCAAGTTTGGCACGAAAAAAAAAAACATGAACAAGTATCGAAAACTCTGTCAAATAAATCGCTACAAAGGAAAACCTAAAACATTGATAATGAGATGGAAGTTTCAAGGCTTTAATATTGTCCCAAAGAGAATAATCTTGCGGCCTCAGTTTCAAGGCTGTTTGAAAGGATACAATTGCTTTGTCAAATTCTCCAAACAAATTATAAAGGACACCAAGTACAGGGGCAATAAAAAAGTAAATCCAACAAATAAATAGCTAGGCACAAAAAGAAAAAACTTAATCTAAAAATCATATTAGTATGCTTCACAACGTCTGCATTAAAATATTTAAAATTTCAACTTAGTATGCTTCACAAAAGATTAAATGAAGAAGTTAGGATCATTAGTGTCTACTCAGAGAATATATATATTTTTATAGGAAACAAATATTGATCAAATAAGTTTACAAAGTGAGGAATTCAACAAAACATCAAAGTACTACATTATTTTAATTCAACATACTCTGTCATTTAGAGCTGCTGCATGTCCATAGTGAAGAACATCACTGGAACATAGAATATCACCCATATATAAGTAACACTCTCACAAATCTAAGTTTAGTTTTCAGAAATAAACAAATTGAATGACTTCATCTCCAGTCCAAGATCAAGTAAGGGCACTAAAAGCTTAAATGACCATAGGGCAATTTGGAAAAACAGGTTGATGACTTTTAGTAGACTTGTCTATTATCTGCAGTGGCACAAATGCAAACAGTGCCTACATCCACCATACATATAAGTGTGGTGAAGAAATAAGCTTTTCGGTTGATAGTTATTACTATCCACCACACGTATATGCATACTAGAAACATGTGAGAGGATCCATCTACCTAGATGGTCATCATCGAAATCAATTGTGCGCCAGTAAAAACTGCCACATTATTCAATTCAACTCAGCCATAGCTATTCCTAGAACAAAGTTTCCTTAGTTTAAGCTTGAATGGATCATGTTCCAGCATGAAGAGTTGATTCAAGACTCAGAAGAAATGGGAAAAATGATTAGATAAAACAACTGTACTTCTAACATCTGAGATATATGTGTGTTTCTTCCTATAGTCTTTTAACAGATTTTGTAATATTACAGTATTCACAGTTTTGCTTGGTCAAAAACCTAAAGTATGGATGAGCAATATCAAGAGACTCATAATTCTTTAGGTGATGTACACTAGACATGTATGCAAAAGAAACTCAAAAGAGGGAGATCAAAATGCAAAGGACTGGATCAATTACCACCAAAATGATGTAGGACAATGGAAGCAGCTACAATTACATTCAAAGAAGTAGTGCCAACACCATATTGTTGGATGTAAATGAAGAAGTCGCAGATCACACACTCTTTAACAGAAAACCTTGTTCCCTAAAAACAACGTGCATATAACCATTAAAAGGGTGACTCAAAGCTGAAAATAGTATTAAAAATTATTTTCAAATGATGTTTATCCATATCGGTCCAGACAACAGATGACCATGCCATTAACTTAATCTCAATGCCGAAAGCATTAGGGAGACATGGATCCTACAATAAAGCAAGAGATCTACAATGCCAGCCATATCAAGTCCTAATTTCATCATTTCAAAAATGGAAAAATATTGCATTAGCATTATAGCAAATATTATTGCTTGAGAAACATCAACTCGAGGAGTACATTTCGTCCGTTTTCGTCCGCACGTTAGTCCTACCTCAAGTTTCACTCTTTGCAATCTATATAGTACTTGCAAATATGTCAGAGACATGTTTAGGGTCATGAACGCACGTTTCTGAGGCAAGAATCGCTAAACTACCAGGTGTAGGACAAAAATACCAAAGGGAAATCGTTGCAGGTCATTTTGTTCCTCAAAGCAGAAACTGAGTCTTGGTCGTCTTTGGTCATTTATTTTTGGGAGAAACTTCAACATTCTTCTAAATGAGCCAATTTTATACCTAGAAATGCATTTTAGGTCGAACTTTGGTCAATTTTTAAAAAGTTGTACCACTGGTCGATTTTCGTCTGTTTTGGTTCGCACATTAGTCTTAACTCAAGTTTCACTCTTTGCGACCTATATAGTTCATGCAAATGTGTCAGAGACATGTTTAGGGTCAAGGACGCACATTTCTATGCCAAGAATCCCTAAACTATAAGGTCTAGGAAGAAAATACCAATGCGAAATCGTTGCTTGACACTTTGTTCACCAAAGAAGAAGTTCAGTCGGGGACGTCTTTGGTAAATTATTTTTGGGAAAAACATAAAAATTACTCCAAATGATAGCTACAGATGCATTTTAAGTCGAACTTTGGTCCATTTTTCGAAAGCTATATTACTGGTGGATTTTCGTCTTTTTTTGTCCACACATTAGTTCTACCTCAAGTTTCTCTCTTCGCGACCTGTATAGTTCATACAAATATGTCAGACACATGTTTAGTATCATGGGCGCATGTTTCTAAGACAAGAATCGTTCAATTATGTGGTGTAGGATTAAAATGCCAAAGGGAAATCGTTGTAGGTTTTTTTTCCCAGAGCAGCAACTGAATCTGGGACGTATTTGATCGTTTATTTTTGGGAAAACTTCAACATTCCTCAAAATAATCCCAATTTATACCTAGAAATGCATTTTGGGTTGAACTTTGGTCCATTTTTAAAAAGCTAAACCACTAGATGATTTTCGTTCGATTTGGCCCGCACATTAGTCCTACCTCAAGTTTCACTCTTAGCTACCTACATAATTCATGCAAATGTGTCAGAGACATGTTTAGGGTCAATGACGCGCATTTTTGAGCCAAGAATCCTTAAACTATGGGGTGTAGGACGAAAATACCAAAAAGAAATCGTTGCTGGTCACTTTGTTCCCCAAATCAGAAATCGAGTCTGGGACGTCTTTGATAAAAACTTAAAAAATTACTCCAAATGACCCCGTTTTAAATCTAGAAATGCATTGTCGGTCGAACTTTGGTCAATTATTTGAAAGCTATAGTACTGGTCGATTTTTGTCCGTTTTGGTCCACACGTAAGTTCTACCTCAAGTTTCTCTCTTTGCGACCTATATAGTTCATGCAAATGTGTCAAAGACATGTTTAGGGTCATGGACGCGCGTTTCTGAGACAAGAATCTCTGAAGTACGGGGTGTAGGACGAAAATACCAAAGGAAATCGTTGCAGGTCATTTTTTCTTCCAAGCAAAAACTGAGTCTGGGACATCTTTGGTTGTTTATTTTTTGGAAAAACATCAACATTCCTCCAAATGAGCTCATTTATACCTAGAAATGCGTTTTAGGTCAAACTTTTGTCTATTTTCGAGAAGTTGTACCACTCGTCGATTTTCGTTCGTTTTGGTCTGCACATTAGTCTTACCTCAAGTTTCACTCTTAGCGACCTATATAGTTCATGCAAATGTGTCAGAGACATATTTAGGGTCATGGACACGCGTTTCTGAGGCAAGAATCCCTGAATTACAGGGTGTAGGACAAAAATATCAAAAGAAAATCGTTGCCAGTCATTTTTTCCCAAAAGCAGAATCTGAGTCTGAGACATCTTTGGTTGTTTATTTTTGGAAAAAACTTCAATATTCCTTCAAATGAGCCCATTTTATGTGTAGAAATACATTTTAGGTCGAACTTTGGTTCCTTTTAAAAAAGCTATACCACTTGTCGATAATCGTTTGTTTTGGCCCGCATATTTGTCCTACCTGAAGTTTCACTCTTAGCAACCTATATAGTTCATGCAAATGTGTGAGAGACATGTTTAGGGTCGAGGACGCGCATTTATGAGCCAAGAATCGCTGAACTATGGGGTGTAGGACGAAATTACCAAAGGAAAATCGTGGCTAGTCATTTTGTTCTCCAAAGAAGAAATCGAGTCTTGGACATTTTTGGCAAATAATTTAGGGAAAAACTTAAAAATTATTTGAAATGAGCACATTTTATAGCTAAAATTGCATTTTATGCCAAACTTAGGTCCATTTTTTGAAAGCTATAGTATTGGTGATTTTTTTCCGTTTTGGTTCGCACGTTAGTCCTACCTCAAATTTTCCTCTTTACAACCTATATAGTTCATGCAAATATGTTAGAGACATGTTTATGGGTCATGGACGCGCGGTTTTAAGGCAAGAGTCCCTGAACTACGGGGTGTAGGAAGAAAATACCAAAGAGAAATCGATGGAGGTCATTTATGCCCCAAAGTAGAAATTGAGTCAGGGATGACTTTGATCGTTTATTTTGGAAAAAACTTCAACATTCCAAAGGGAAATCGTTGACTTTGATCTATAGGGGTAGGACGAAAATACCAAAGGAAAATCGTTGTTGGTCATTTGTTCTCCAAAGCAGAAACCGAGTCTGGGACGTATTTGGTAAATTATTTTTGGGAAAATCTTAAAAATTACTCCAAATGATCCCGTTTTATAGCTAGAAATGCATTTTAGGCCTAACTTTGGTTTATTTTTCGAATGCTACGGTACTGGTGGATTTTCGTCCGTTTTGGTCTGCACAATAGCCCTACCTCGAATATCTTTCTTTGCGACGTAAATAGTTCATGCAAATGTGTCAGAGACATATTTAGGGTCATGGGCACATGTTTATGATGCAAGAATCCTTAAACTACGGGGTGCAAGACGAACATACCAAAGGAAAATCTATGCTGGTCATTTTGTGCCCCAAAGTAGAATCTGAGTCTAGGACGTCTTTGGTCATTTGTATTTGGAAAAAACTTCGACACTCCTCGAAATAAGGCCATTTTACACCTAGAAATGCATATTAGGTCGAACTTTGGTCCATTTTTTAAAACCTATAACACTGATCGATTTTCGTCTGTTTTGTGCACACATTAGTCCTACCTCAAGTGTCACTTTAAGCGACCTATATAGTTCATGCAAATGGTTCAGAGACATGTTTAGGTCAAGGACGCGCATTTCACAGCGAAGAAACCCTAACCTATGGGGTGTAAGACAAAAATACCAAAGGGAAATCGTTGCTGGTCACTTTTTTTCCCAATGCAGAAACAATGTCTGGGACGTCTTTGACAAATTATTTGTGGAAAAAACATAAAAATTACTCCAAATGATTCTGTTTTATAGCTATAAATTCTTTATGGCCGAACTTTGGTACATTTTTCAAAAGCTACAGTACTGATGGATTTTCGTCTATTTTGGTCCGTACGTCAGTCCTTCCTCAAGTTTCTCTCTTCGCGGCCTAAATAGTTCATTAAAAATGTGTCAGAGACATGTTTATGGTTGTTGACGCGCGTTTTTGATGCAAGAATCTCTGAACTATGGTGTGTATGACGAAAATACGAAAGGAAAATCATTGCAGGTCATTTTGTTCCCCAGAGCAGAAACTGAGTCTGGGATGTCTTTGGTCGTTTATTTTTGGAAAAAAACTTCAACATTCCTCCGAACGAGCCCATTTTATACCTAGAAATGTATTTTAGGTGGAACTATGGTCTATTTTTAAAAAGCTATACCACTGGTCGATTTTCGTCCGTTTTGGTCTGCACATTAATCCTACCTCAAGTTTCACTCTTAGCGACCTAAATAGTTCATGCAAATGTGTTAGAGACATTTTTAGGGTCGACGTGCATTTTTATGCCAAGAATTCCTAAACTATGGGGTGTAGGACGAAAATACCAAAGAGAAATCATTGTTGGTCACTTTGTTCACCAAAGCAGAAACTGAATCTGGAATGTCTTTGGAAAATTATTTTTGGGAAAAACTTAAAAAATACTTCAAATAGGCCCATTTTATAGCTAGAAATGCTTTTTAGACCGAACTTTAGTCCATTTTTCAAAAGCTATAGTACTGGTGGATTTTCGTTTGTTCTGGTCCGTACGTCAGTCCTTCCTCAAGTTTCTCTCTTTGCGCCTAAATAGTTGATTCAAATGTGTCAAAGACATGTTTAGGGTCGTGGACGCGCATTTCTAAGGCAAGAATCCCTGAACTATAGGGTGTAAGACGAAAATACGAAAGGAAAATCGTTACAGGTCATTTTGTTCCCCAAAAGCAGAAACTAAGTCTGAGACGTCTTTGGTCGTTTATTTTTGTAAAAAACTTCAACATTCCTTGAAAGGAGCCCATTTTATACCTAGAAATGCATTAGTCCTACCTCAAGTTTCATTCTTAGCGACCTATATAGTTCATGCAAATGTGATAGAGACATGTTTAGGGTCAAGAACGTGCATTTCTAAGCCAAGAATCCCTAAACAATGGGGTGTAAGACGAAAATACTGACGATAAATCGTTGCCGGTTACTTTATTCCCCAAAGCAGAAACGAGTTTGGGACGTCTTTGGTAAATTATTTTTGGGAAAAACTTGAAAATTACTAAAATGAATCGTTTTATAACAACAAATGAATTTTAGGCCGAACTTTTGTTCATTTTTCGAAAGCTATATTACTGGTGGATTTTCGTCCATTTTGTTCCGCACATTAGTCCTACCTCAAGTTTCTCTCTTTGCGACCTATATAGTTCATGCAAATGTATCAGAAACACGTTTAGGGTCAACGACGCACATTTCTAAGACAAGAATTCGTGAAGTATAGGGTGTAGGAAAATACCAAAGGGAAATCGTTGCAGGTCACTTTTTTCCCCAAAGCAGAAACCGAGTTTGGTACGTCTTTGGTAAATTATTTTTGAGAAAAACCTAAAAATTACTAAAAAAACATCCCCTTTTATGGCCAGAAATAAATTTTACGCCTTTTGTCCATTTTTCGAAAGCTATAATACTGGTGGATTTTTGTCAGCTTTGGTCTGCACGTTAGTCCTACCTCAAGTTTATCTCATCGCGACCTATATAGCTCATGCAAATGTGGCAGAGACATGTTTAGGGTCAAGGATGCACATTTTTAAGCCAAGAACCCCTGAAATATAGGATGTAGGACGAAAATACTAAAGGAAAATTGTTGCTAACCACTTTGTTTCCAAAATCAGAAACTGAGTCTGGAACATCTTTGGTAAATTATTTTTGGGAAAAACATAAAAATTACTCTAAATGAGCCTGTTTTATATCTAGAAATGCATTTTAGGCTGAACTTTGGTCCATTTTTCAAAAGCTATAGGATGTAGTCCTATCTAAATTTCTCTCTTCGCAACCTATATAGTTCATGCAAATGTGTCAGAGACATGTTTAGGGTCGTGGATGCGTGTTTCGGAGGCAAGAATCCATGAACTATGGGGTGTAGGACGAAAATACCAAAGGTAAATCGTTGCAGGTCATTTTGTTCCCCAGAGCAGAAGTTGAGTCTTGGATGTCTTTGGTCAATTGTTTTGAGAAAAAATTCAACATTCCTTCAAATGAGCCCATTTTATACCTAGAAATGCATTTTAGGTCGAACTTTGGTGTATTTTTAAAAGCTATACCACTGGTCGATTTTCGTTCGTTTTGTCCACACGTTAGTGCGACCTCAAGTTTAAATCTTAGCGACCTATATAGTACATGCAAATGTGTTAGAGACATGTTTAGAGTCAAGGATGCGAATTTCTGAGACATGAATCCCTGAACTATGGGGTGGAGAACGAAAGTACCAAAGGGAAATCGTTGCTGGTCACTTTGTTTCCTAAAGTAGAAATCGAGTCTATGACGTCTTTGGTAAATTATTTTTGAGAAATCTTTAAATTTACTCCAAATGAGCCCATTTTATAACTAGAAATGCATTTTAGGCCAAACTTTGGTTCATTTTTCAAAAGCTATAATACTGGTGGATTTTTGTCAGTTTTGGTCTGCACGTTAGTCCTACCTCAAGTTTCTCTCTTCTGGACCTATATGGTTCATGTAAATATGTCACAGACATGTTTAGAGTTAAGGACACGTATTTCTAAGCCAAGAATCCCTGAACTATGGGGTCTACAACAAAAATACCAAAGGGAAATCGTTGTTGGTTATTTTATTCCCCAAAGTAGAAACCGAGTCTGGAACGTCTTTGGTAAATTATTTTTGGGAAAAACTTTAAAATTACTAAAAATGATCCCGTTTTATAACAAGAAATTAATTTTAGGTCGAACTTTTGTCCATTTTTCGAAAGCTATATTACTGGTGGATTTCCATCCGTTTTGGTACGCACATTAGTCCTACCTCAAGTTTCTCTCTTCACAACCTATATAGTTCATGTAAATGTGTCATATACATGTTTAGGTTCAAGAACGCACATTTCTAAGACAAGAATCTGTGAACTATGGGGTGTAAGAAAATACCAAAGAGAAATCGTTGCTGGTCACTTTGTTCCTCAAAGCAAAAATTGAGTCCGTCTTTGGTAAATTAATTTTTGGAAAAACTTAAAAATTACTAAAAAAAATTCCGTTTTATAGCTAGAAATGAACTTTAGGCCGAACTTTTGTTCATTTGTCAAAAGCTATAATACTGGTGGATTTTTGTCAATTTTGGTCCGCACGTTAGTCCTACCTCAAGTTTCTCTGTACATGACCTATATATTTCATGCAAATATGTCAGAGACATGTTTAGGGTCAAGGACGAAAATATCCAAGGAAAATCGTTGTTGGTCACTTTGTTCCCCAAAGAAGAAACCGAGTCTAAGACGTCTTTGGTAATTTATTTTGGGAAAAACGTAAAAATTACTCCAAATGAGCCCGTTTTATGGCTAGAAATGCATTTTAGGCCGAACTTTGGCCCATTTTTCAAAACCTATATTACTTGTGGATTTTTGTCCGTTTTTGTTCGCACGTTAGTCCTATCTAAATATCTCTCTTCGCAACCTATATAGTTCATGCAAATGTGTCAGAGACATGTTTAGGGTCAAGGACGCGCAATTTTAAGCCAAGAATCACTGAACTATGGGGTGTAGGACGAAAATACTAAATTGAAATTATTGCTGGCCACTTTGTTCCCCAAAAGCACAAACCGAGTCTGGAACGTATTTTGTAAATAAGTTTTTGGAAAATATAAAAATTACTCCGAATGAGCCTGTTTTATCGGTATGCATTTAAGGCCGAACTTTGGTCCATTTTTCAAAAGCAATAAACTTGTGGATTTTCGTCCGTTTTGGTCTGCACGTTAACCCTGCCTCAAGTTTCTTTTTTCACGACCTATATAGTTCATGAAAATGTGTTAGAGACATGTTTAGGATCATGGACGCTCGTTTCTAAGGCATGAATCCATGAACTGTGGGGTGTAGGACGAAAATACCAAAGGAAAATTGTTGCAGGTTATTTTTTTTCCCAAAGCAGAAACTGAGTCTGGGATGTGTTCTATCATTTATTTTTGGTAAAATTTCAACATTCCTCCAAATGAGCCCAATTTATACCTAGAAATGCATTTTAGGTCAGACTTTGGTAATTTAAGGTCGAACTTTAGTCCATTTTTTGAAAGATATAGTATTAGTGGATTTTCGTCCGATTTTGTCCGCACCTTAGTCCTACCTCAAGTTTCACTCTTTGCAACTATTTAGTTGATGCAAATGTGTCAGAGACATGTTTCGGGTCAAGGACACGCATTTCTGAGCCAAGAATACCTAAACTATAGGGTGTAGGACGAAAATACTAAAGCGAATAGTTGTTGGTGACTTTGTTTTCCAAAGCAGAAGCCGAGTATGAGATGCCTTTGGTAAGCTATTTTTGGGAAAAACTTAAAAATTACTCCAAATGAAGCTGTTTTATAGCTAGAAATACATTTTACGACGAAATTTGGTCCATTTTTCGAAAGCTTTTGTACCGGTGGATTTTTGTCCGTTTTGATGTGCACATTAGTCCTACCTCAAGTTTCTCTCTTAGCGACCTATATAGTTCATGCAAATGTATCAGACATGTTTAGAGTCATGGACGCGTGTTTCTGAGACAAAGGTCCCTGGACTACGGGGTGTAGGACGAAAACACCAAAGGAAAATCGTTGCAGGTCATTTTGTTCCCCAAAGCAGAAACTGAGTCTGGGATGTCTTTGGTCGTTTATTTTTAGTAAAAACTTCAACATTCCTCCAAATGAGCCCATTTTATACCTAGAAATGCATTTTAGGTCGAACTTTGGTCCATTTTTAAAAACTATATACCACTGGCCGATTTTTGTTCGTTTTGGTTCGCACATTAGTCCTATCTACAATTTCACTCTTAGTGGCCTATATAGTTCATGCAAATGTGTCTGAGACATGTGTGGGGTCAAGGACGCGCATTTCTGAGCCAAGAATCCCTGAACTATGGGGTGTAGGACGAAAATAGAAAAAGGAAATCGTTGTTGGTCACTTGGTTCCCCAAGTAGAAATCGAGTTTGGGACGTCTTTGATAAATTATTTTTGGAAAACACTTAAAAAATACTCCAAATGAGTCTGTTTCATAGCTAGAAATGCATTTTAGGCCAAACATTGGTCCATTTTTCGAAAACTATTGAACTAGTGGATTTCGTCCGTTTTGGTTCGCACGTTTGTCATACCTCAAGTTTCTCTCTTCGCGACCTATACACTTCATGAACATGTGTCAGAGACATGTTTAGGGTCATGTACGCGCATTTCTGAGGCAATAATTCCTTAACTACGGGGTGTAGGACGAAAATACCAAAGTGAAATTGTTGAAGGTCATTTTGTTTGCCAAAGTAGAAACTGAGTCTTGGACTCTTTGGTCGTTTTCTTTTGGGAAAAACTTTCACACTCCCCCAAATGAGCCCACATTATACCTAGATATGCATTTTAGATTGAACTTTGAACTATTTTTAAAAAGCTATACCACTAGTCGATTTTCGTCTGTTTTGGTCCGCACATTAGTCCTACTTCAAGTTTCACTCTTAGCGACCTATATAGTCTATGCCAATGTTTCATAGACATGTTTAGGGACAAGGAGGTGCATTTCTAAGCCAAGAATCCCTGAACTATAGGCTGTAGGACGAAAATACCAAATGGAAATCGTTCCTGGTCACTTTGTTCTCCAAAGCAGAAACCGAGTCAGTAACGTCTTTGGTAAAATATTTTTGGAAAAAACTTAAAAATTACTCCAGAGCCTGTTTTATAACTAGAAATGAATTTTAGGTCGAACTTTGGTCCATTTTTCGAAAGTTATAGTACTCGAGGATTTTCCTTCGATTTGGTCCGCACGTTAGTCCTACCTTAAGTTTATATATCCGTGACCTATATACTTCATGCAAATGTGTCAGAGACATGTTTAGGGTCATGGACACATGTTTTTTAGGCAACAATCCATGAACTATGGGGTGTAGGAGAAAATAACAAAGAGAAATCGTTGTAGGTCATTTTGTTCCCCATGCTGAAACTGAGTCTGGGAAGTCTTTAGTCCTTTATTTTTTGGAAAAACTTCAACATTTCTTCAAATGAGCCCATTTTATACCTAGAACTGCATTTTAGGTCGAACTTTGGTCCATTTTTAAAAAGCTATACCACTGGTTCATTTTCGTCCTTTTTGGTCCGCACATTAGTCCTACCTCAAGTTTCACTCTTACCGACCTACATAGTTCGTGCAAATGTGTCGAGACATTTTTCGGGTCAAGGACGCGCATTTCTGAGCCAAGAATTCCTAAACTATGGGGTGTAGGACGAAAATACCAAAGGGAAATCATTGCTGGTCACTTTGTTTCCCAAAGCAGAAATCGAGCCTGGGACGTCTTTGAAAAATTAGTTTTAAGAAAAACTTAAAAAATACTCCAAATGAGCCATTTTTAAAGCTAGAAATACATTTCAGGCCGAACATTGGTCCATTTTTCGAAAGTTTTCGTACTGGTGGATTTTCGTTCGTTTTGGTCCGCACGTTAGTCCTACCTTAAGTTTCTCTCTTCGCGACCTATATAGTTCATGCAAATGTGTCAGAGACATGTTTTGGATCATGGACGCACATTTCTGAAGCAAGAATTCCTAAACTACAGGGTGAACGACGAAAATATCAAAGGGAAATCGTTGCAGGTCATTTTGTTCCCCAAAGAAGAAACTGAGTCTTGGACGTCTTTGGTCGTTTATTTTTGTGGAAAAACTTCAAGATTCCTCCAAATGAGCCCATTTTATACCTAGAATCAATTTTAGGTCGAACTTTGTTCCTTTTCTTAAAAAGCTATACCACTTGTCACTTTTCATCCGTTTGGTCCGTACAATGGTCCTACCTTAAGTTTCACTCTTAGTGAACTACATAGTTCCTACAAATGTGTCAGATACATTTTTAGGGTCAAGGACGCACATTTCTGAGCCAAGAATCCCTGAACTATGAGGTGTAGGACGAAAATACCAAAGGGAAATCGTTACTGGTCACTATGATCCCCAAAGAAGAAACGGAGTCTGGGAAGTGTTTGGTTAATATTTTTAGGAAAACTTTAAATTTACTCAAAATGAGCCTGTTTTATAGCTAGAAATGCATTTTAGGCCGAACTTTGGTCCATTTTTTGAAAGCTATAGTACTGGTGGATTTTCGTCCGTTTTGGTCCGCATGTTAGTCATACCTCAAGTTTCTCTCTTTGCTACCTATATACTTCATGCAAATGTGTCAGCGACATGTTTAGGCTCATGGATGTGCGTTTCTAAGGCAAGAATCCCTTAATTACGGGGTGTAAGACAAAAATACCAAAGGAAAATTGTTATAGGTCATTTTTTACCCAAAGCTGCAACTGAGTCTGGGACGTCTTTGGTCGTTTATTTTGGGGAAAAACCCAACATTCCTTCAAATGAGCCCATTTTATTCCTAGACATTCATTTTAGGTCGAACTTTGGTCCATTTTTAAAAAGTTATACCACTGGTCGATATTCGTCTGTTTTGATCTGGTCCTACCTTAAGTTTCACTTTTATCGACCTATATAGTTCATGCAAATGTGTTAAAGACATGTTTAAGGTCAAGGACGCGCATTTCTGAGCCATGAAGCCCTGAACTATAGGGTGTAGGACGAAAATACTACTACTACAGAAACAAGTTTACTTGATAGTGAAAAACTGTCAAGAAGGGATTACTTGACGGTTTTAAATCCATCAAGTAATCCAGTGTCAAGAATAAATTTTTTTTTCTTGATATTGCAAATTTGTCAAAAATAAGAGTTTATTGGACAGTGAAAAACTTTCAAGATGTTCGTAACAAATTCTAGAATCCTTCTTCATTACATCTTCAGTATGCCTAGCTAATGTCCTCAAAGGTAGTGGCATCTTTATCGGCAACTCACAAACAACCTTTGCTCTTTAGCAACCCTAGAAGTTCACATATGAAAGATCATCAAGAAGACCACCAGTATACAACAAGCTGTACTTATAAGAATTGACAAAACCTTAAGTAATTACCTCACAATGCCACCGTTGGTCAATTTTGGTCCATTCCTTCCCATCCTCATGATCATCATTCAATAAGATCACATCTACATCTTCTTTAATCATCTTATTCTCCAGCTTTTTATTATCCTTCTTCGTCAGTTTATTGTCGCAATTAATCTCGTACTCCAATTTTTGGTTTCGAGCAAGATCCATTTGCGGTGTAGATTGTGCTCTATGAATGTCTTCTAGTTCTTGAACTCTCAAACGTAGTTTCTCATTCTCTTGACTAAGCTCCACAAATTGTTCAATCCTTACCTTGGAGCATTTCGCTATGTGGAAGTAAGTAGTTGGGGTGACAAATCCGCCAACTCCACCTACACGTCCACCGTGCTCTTCTGTACCCAATGCTTGTGTCAAAGCATCGTTTGGAGACGATGTTTTGATGGAAGTTAGATCAGACGTCCTTGAGATCTCATTCTAATCAATGCCAAATCAGATTCATTAGTCATAATTAAGCATAACGGTTTGTATAAAAGTTTAGTCGACTTACAATCCGATCAACAACATCTCGGATATCTTCATTCTTATATTCTCTGTTCTTGTCAACCCGAGCAAGCTTCCACATGCTAGCTCGGTCAAGAGAATCTTTTTGCGAAGGTACTTTTTTCTGTATTTCATTCTACACATAATTGGAATCATTAGAAGGTTATAAGATTTATAAAAACTAAAACTAATTCTTACCAGTCACTCCCTAAGGTTCGCATAACCTGTTCTAGACAGTCGATGGTTTTATTTATTCTTTTGTCATCTCTCTTGTTGTTCCTTTCTTTTGTTCTAAACATATTTAACAATTCATCAGTAAATTATACAAGCGAAGATGTAACGCAAAAAATGAAAAAAATTGTTACTACAAACTGTGGACAAAGTCTAGATCGAACAAATTTCTTCAAATATTGTTGGTGAATGTAGGAATAGATCTCTGGTGGTCGTCTCAACTTTTCTGCTTCATTCTTGAATGGAAATATATGTCTCGATGTCAACCAATGCTTAAATTACCGAAATATTGTTCCTGCAGTTTTAAGTACGTTTTTCTTCGATCTACTGTCGATAATAAAGACAGACTGAGATGGAAAAGTTAGTGAATGCATTGAAATAGTAAAAGTTCAGTGAAATTGTAAAACAAAGTAAATAAGATAAAGCAAATCTACCTCTACGATGTTATAGATCTTCTCCTTCAATTCAACTGGATTGTGTATTCAGGATGCATACGTAATTGGAATGTGGTAGTGTACATAGGACCCAATGAAGAAGTTTAGTGTCGACCCATTTTCTCCGATGGGTACTCCATCCTCATTGTATTCCACTAGTTTTCTTTCGCCCGCATTACGCACCCGTGTAACATCAATCAAGACTGTAGGTCCCCGCTTTCTCGTTTTTTTAGTCTTCTCCGTCTTATGAGTTCCACTCACAACCAAATGAACCTCCTTCTCTTCATCCCTAGGTAGTGTTTGCTCCCTGTGATACACAAATATCCTATCACCCAAAAAATAAAAGATAAGTTAGACAATAAGCACATACAAAATCAAAATTAACATATGAGTATAATAAGTAGATTATATTATGATTTTAGAACACACCCAATATTTGTTATTTAGGAATTCATGTGTCTTTCCCATCTGATCGTACATATGTTAAGATATTCTCATCCAAATCATTACTTCCATTAATATTTGGCATATCATTGGGTACTCCTTCACAATGTTATATAGTATCTCCAAGCTCGTCGTCATTACATTGATCCTCAAAGTCTCTTTGTGGTGGAGAAAGCACGATTGACCATCTCACATCACTTGGGTCATCAACATAGAACATTTTGGTAGCTTGGGTCGCCATTATAAATGAATTGAACTTGTGCCCTATTCTATTTAAATCAACTAACACAAAGCCTAGGTCATCCATTTTCATACCATTATTGTTCTCAACCCAATCTCATTTAAATACCGCAACATTAAACGTATTATAATTAAGTTCCCATATGTCTTTTATCACTCCGTAAAAGGATATGTCTTTATGTATGAGGTTTTTATCTTTTGAACTTGACACTTGCATTGTTTTCGCCACTAGACTAACTCCACTATTTTGCACACTACGATCCTTATCATAAGACTTCGTGTGATATCGACATCCATTAATGGCATAACTGTCATATCTAACTATTATAGGATGAGGGTCGTGAGCAATCCACCTCAAGTTATCCGAAACATCAACCTTTCCCTTCTCAATCTCTAATGCCACCTACCACGATAAGAAGATTAACATAATTAAAAAGACCACCTTATATATATATATATATATATATATATAAGGTGAATATCATACAAACTTGAACATTGTGTCACCGTTTACCTATTATCTTAACCAAGATATAAAATTTCGATTTTGTTCATCTTGAACCCATTTTTTATTCACCTCTTTATTTGGGTATTTCAGTTGCAATATCGTCTTATGTTTCCTTCAACATTGAAACATTATAATTTATGGTTAGATGTTTAACATATAATTCAAATGAAAACGTAATGGAAAAAGTAATAGAAGCTCACTCTATATATGGTAGCACAACAATTGTATTTTCCAAAACATATCGATGAGCTTGGTATAAAAGATCATGTTCAAGTTTGAAAGAAAATCCGATAGACAATGGTCTACCTATGCTTGAATTGTCATGAGATGCATCTGATCTGTCAATGCGAAGCCCAACAGAATCCACCCCAGATAGAAAGTCTGAACAGAGCTTAACAACTTCTTCTACTATATAACTTTTTGCAATACAACCTTCTGAACGATGTCTATTTCTCACATAACCTTTGAAAACTTTCATGAACCTTTCAAATGGATACATCCAACGTAGATATATAGGCCCACAAAGTTTGACTTCTCTAACAATGTGCACTATAAGATGCATCATTAGGGTGAAAAATGAATGAGGAAAATATGTCTCAAGCAGACACATGGTCACCACAATATCTTCTTGCAACTTTTCTAATTGTTGCACATCTACAACTTTATGGCATATGAGCTTGAAAAAGATACACAATCGAGTTATAGCATAACGAACATGTTTTGGGAGCACAGATCTTATCGCAATGGGAAATAGTTGTTGTAATAGAACGTGACAATATGAGATTTTAAACCAATCAATTTCAGATCTGTCATTGACACAAGGTTTCTGATGTTGGAAGAATAACCTTCATGAACCTTCACTTTTTACAATGTCTTTAAAACACAACGTTCTTCTTCGCTTGTAAGAGTGTAACAAGCAGGAGGAATGAAAATTTTTTTTTCACCACTGACAGGTGCGAGCTCTGGTCGAATTTTTAAGAGAACTAAATCACATCTAGCATTCAAACCATCCTTATTTTTTCCCAGAATATCAAGAAGTGTACCCAGTATATTCATGCAAACATTTTTTCAATGTGCATCACATCAAGACAATGTCTGACATGAAGATCTTTCCAATATGGTAGCTCAAAAAACGAAGAA